>JAODUK010031956.1:0-22630 GCA_027564635.1 Typhlichthys eigenmanni
TGGGGGAGGGCAGGTCAATGGGGGAGAAAGTCAGCTCTAAAATGTCAGCCTCCAGGGTCATATTTCCAGCGTGAGAGGGGGTTTTAAACAACGGGTGCAGCAGAGGCAGGCTTCACAGAGGTATACAACATAGGTTCACAGAGGAAATGTGCAGACACTGACAATGTGACTGCATAGTGTCTTCTTAACACGTCGCTCACTCTGAGAGTGACGACAGCCATTTCAGTCAAGTGGCTCATCGAAACATCTACAGAGATGTATGGCGAATGAAAGGAATGTGATATGTGGTCAATACAAAAGAGTAATGTCAAAGGCCCAAATCATTAGCAGCCCCCTCCAGAGCATTGTTTGTGAAGTTACCTAAATTCTAAACGGTGACAGGTTCTTAGTAAAAGCCAGAAACATCTATTTAAATAATATGGTGATTGGTAACTCTGACACCCTGTGTGCCCTTCTATACTACCCTAAATCTGCATGACATAGTCACAATCCTAAGGAAATACAGGCACATCTCAATACATTTGAATATTGTTGAAAAGTTAAGTAACTTCAATCACTCAATTGACAAAGTGAAACTCATATATATTGTGGATTAATTACACTCGAAGTGAAATAGTTCAAGCCTATATGTTATAATCTTGATGATTATGTCTTATATTTCATGAAAACCCCAAATTCTGTATCTTAGAAACTGTGAATATAGTGCAATATTGTTAACTGTAAATGTTCTCTCATCTAGTTCAGTATGCTTCATGGGGAAAACGGCTAAGTTGACAGTTGTACAGAAGACACCGTCATTGACACCCTTCACAAGGGAAAGCCTCAAAAGATAATTGCTAAAGAAACTGGCTGTTCACAGCGTGCTGTATCCAAGCATGTTCATAAAAAGTCAAGTGGAAGGAAAAAAAGGTGCACGCGCAACAAGGATAACCAGAGCCTTAAGAGGATTGTCAAGCGAAAGCCATTCACAAATTTGGGGTAGCTTCACAAGGAGTGGACTGAGACAGGGGTCAGTGCATCAAGAGCCACCACACACAGAAGTATCAATGGTCTGCAACTGACGCATTCCTTGTGTCTTACCTGGGCTAAGAGAAAAATAACTGGTCTGTCGCTCAGTGGTCCAAAGTCCTCTTTTCAGATGAAAGTAAATGTTGCATTTCGTTTGGCAATCAAGGTACCAGAGTCTGGAAGTTTCCACAGTCAGTGATGATTTGGGGAACCATGTCATCTTCTGGTGTTGTCCACTGTGCTTCATCAAGTCCAGAGTCATCTCAGCCTTCTACCAGGACATTTTAGAGCACGTCATGCTTTTGTCTGCTGAAAAGCTTTATGGAGATGAGAATTTCACTCTCCAGCATGACTTGGCACCTGTCCACACTGCCAAAGGGTACAAATATCTGGTTCAATGACCGTGGGATTACTGTGCTTTATTGACCAGCAAACTCACCTGACCTGAACCCCATAGAAAATGTTGAAGGCTGCTATTGAAGCAATGGGCTTCCATAAAACTTCAGCAGTGCCACAGGCTGATTGACTCCATGCCATATCGCATAGATGCAGTAATTCCTGCAAAAGGAGCCCCAACCAAGTACTGAGCGCTTGTACACAAACATACTTTTTAGAAGGCCGACTTAAAATTAATTCGTTCCACTGGTTTTATGTCATATTCAAATTTTCTGAGATGCTGAATTTTGAGTTTCCATGTGCTGTTAAGCCATAATAAACAATATTAAACAAATACAAGCTTGAACTATTTCACTTAATTAATTTATATTTGCAATTAATCCACGATATATACAAGTTTCACTTATTGAAATTACTTAACTTTTCCACAATATTCTATTTTTTTCTATTGAGATGTGTCTGTATGCAAATTCATGTTTTGAGGTCAAAATTGTTTGAGCTAAAACATTTTATAAAATAAATGTAAAGAAGATGTCAGCAAGGCTATCTGACCCCGAGTTAAAGTCCAGTCCAGATACACTATCAGCAGCAGGAGAGAGGGACTGTGCGAGAGAGAGAGGCACTTAGGAGTAAAGTTCGTACTTTCATTTCAACACAGTGGCTTGTCAGATACATTAAATGAAATGCTAAAAAAGCACAATGCACAGGAAAGGGGGGGGGGGGGTATATTGTGGGGTGTTGTCACAGATTAGTCTAAATAAACATTTTGTCAAATTATTATTATTTTTATTTTTTTTAGGAGGAAAGGAGGAAATGGCTATGGCATAGGGGGCAAAGGTCAGACTGGGACAGAGTATACAAAGGAAACGCAGTTTAAATGTGCCCACTATAATTGGCCTTGATTGCAAGGGTGTGCCATGAGAGATTATGGTGTGAGAATGAAAGCACTAATAAACAGAGACAACATTTATAGGGTGGTGTGAGTGTGACACAACAGACAACTCTGCCAGGCTAGCAGCATTCAGTCTATCAGAGTGCCTCAGCCACAACAACTCAACAATAACCAGAGACAGCTGACTCACCGTAACAAACACACGCACGCGCACACACACACACACACACACACACACACACACACACACACACACACACACACAGTGTATCAGGTGGGCAAAAACAGGAAGAAAACACTGCTATTGTTTTGCGTGCATTTGTGTATCCCTGCAAATAGAGACATTATCTGTGGTCAATGCACAGGCTCAATGCAGGGTGAGGCTGCTGTAGAATAACACCACAGGAGCTAGGCAATGCCTGTCACTCGTTCATTTCCAGTGTACAGTATGCAATTGGAAGCAAATGCATTTTTTGGTAAAATTCACCAAATATCTGCATGCAATATCATAGCCTTCTCAATTTCCCATGTGTGGGGGGCAGAGCTTCTGAGTGAGTCCATTTTAATTTGAGCTCAGTTAGCAAGCGTTCGAGAATGACAGACACTTTCTTTAATAATTGAATGAAACAGGTGATTTATTAAGCCATCAGTCCTTTGTTATTTGAACAGCGACAAAACGTATCCTACAGGGAAGGCTGCCTTCTTCTGCATGCTCCTCAAGGTACATTACCTATGATCATTGTGTCAGTTGTGCCAAGGTCAGCATTACATCCAGCGGTGTTCCGACCTGACTGTCATTGTTTTGGAAAGGCTACAGAGGCAATAACGCCTCATTAAAGGCCTTGGTTTCTAAGGCAAAGGTCCAAAGACAGCTCTGTACTGTATACTGGTAGAAAAGGTCACACACCAACAGACCACAAGCACAGGCTGCTGTTCAAATCAAATAGCCTCTTTAGTCTGTTCATCTAGTTATAGGCTGATGTCATGATCTCAACATCTCACAGAGGCAATGTGTCCAGAGAAAGGTTTTTATGCTTTTACTGTAAGTTTTGACTGTCTGCACATGTACCACAGTTTGCAGTTTGCAAGTGGCACTTACTAATAATTTGTTCAATTAAATCCAGTGGTTTAAGGAAGTACAGTAACCATACCTTCCAAGCTACAGTAATGCTATAAAAGCAGAACTATTGGGTCTAAAACATTGACTGCACTCTGCGTTTGTCGCTCTCTCTCTCTCACACACAATTACAATATAAGCAGACCTATACATTTAACATTTAAACGGCTTTAAAAAAAAAAAATCCAACCCATTTACCCCACAAAACATGAGCCCCATCAAATATAGCTAAATTATGTGACAAATATACTACAATACTGCATGGGAAGGACTGTTCATTTTAGAGGTGGAATTATTTAGGTATTTGTGGTTTAAAGATTCCATTGGCCTGAGTAAATGTGGGAGTTATCATGTAAGACAAGTAGTGATTCAATAATAACAGCCTTTAGCGTCAAGGGCTCAGACAGATTTGTCCATGCCGGTCAAACAGGCGTGTGTGAGTTAACTGAACACAGACATTCCAGTTCCCCATACAGTAACTCTCCAGAGGCAACCTCAACCTGCACTCTTATCTATTTACCCACTGTGTTCTGATGGTAGGAGGATTAAAGCTTGATTTTGCAGGGTCATCATAAACAAATGGGAATTGAGTTAATTGTCAAGGGACAGTATTATTACTGTAGAGGTTTCCTGGGAAATAAGATATAGTCAAAGAAAGATACAGCAGGAGTTTAAATGTTCTAGGAAATTAACATTTCTAATTACTGATTTCAGGAAAAGGTGCATGACTAAATCAGTGGGCCCATGTAGGCCTATAGCATGCGCTACATCAATATAAATAATGAATTGAACATGCAATTCAATAGCCTGCCCTATACCATATACTGTATGGTATATAGACCATATGGTATATGGTACCATATATATGGTAGATATAGAGGCACACAGGCAACTAGGGTCTATATTAGGCTATAACATTCCCATTTAGTTTTTTTTCCAAATCCAAGTCCACAGAAAGTAGCCTATCAACAATGGCCTACTTATTACTGTATTAAATAGGTCACTGACTTTCCGCATACAGCTGCAAAAAAAATAAAAAAATAAAAAATCAAGTCATAATCACATAACTTCACGCAGGCTAGTAGTCGCACTAACACACAACACGCATGCATTAAGCGCGCTTACCTGGGGGTGGTCGTTAAACCTAAACGATACTCAATGTCCAACTGTGACGGTAACGATTTCCATACTTTTAAATAGGCTATGATATAAGCGCGCTTTCACTTTCAGGGAAGCCTCCAACGCCTTGTGATCGCTGACTCCTCTGTCTGAAGTTGCTGTCCTGTCCTCCCAGTACCGTTTGATAGAATCGTTCCCCGTCGGTTATCGGGTAAATTACAGATTTAACGTGAGCTGTTGGCGTCAACAGGTGAAAATGTATGTCCGACAGCTCGATGGGGGCGGGTACTAAAAGTTTTTTTTTCTTCATGTGGAAACACAGTTCTGCCCCTCGCTGCTACAGTGTTTTGCTGAGAAGTGAGACCACACCGAAACGGGATTTCTATTCTGGGATTTGACGCGACGACATTATTTCGTCATTGTTGAGTTTCTTTAAATGTTCAGGACAGGGCCCTTGGAGAATGCTATATAGGCTACTTCTTTGCCAGGTCCACCCTCTTCTTCACTAGCCTACAGCTTTTATCACCGCATGCTTGCGTAACACTCATTCTGAATGAGCGTGAATGTAATAGATTATTCTCCAGTGACATGTGGACGGGTTGCGGAAGAAAGAAGAGTGCGTGTGTGTGTATAGATGTGTCCGGGTAAAGGGTGAGAATAAAAGAGGTGAGCAGATGGAAGACGAGAGTGATAAAATGAACACCTGGCACCTTCCTTTCAAAAATAGAACTAGAACGGAAGTGAAGTTGAGGACACAGGGCTAGCAAAACCACACTACCTTTAGTTCATACAGTATTTAGGCTTTACTTGAATAGGATATATCATTGCAGGTGTGTCATTGTTTGTAGATTAGGTGAGAACAGATGTATTACAATATTCTCATATGCCTTCCGTCAGTGACAGGAGACACATGGTACAGTTGGCCTAGGCTCCTATGTCTTTTTATATTTGGCCTACGATACGACAAAATAATCTTATCAAAATTCACAACATTTACACTTTTCTGCACATCTTTCAGATAGTCTTATAGAAGAGATATGTTGCACACATTCTCTTGGGTTAAATATCAAAACATATAGGAACAACCATGTATCAGACCAGGCATCTCAACAGTGTCTGTAGCTTGAGCCTGCCTACCTGCAGTTATAATTAATCAGAATTATTTAATCTTACGTTCTAATACAGGCATTAAACATAATTACATGGTGATAAATATATTACTAGGAAACTGCTGTTTGGGTTGGAACTTGGAAAAGGAAACTTCACCACTGAATTAAGGGAATCTGAATGCATATGGATGAGATGCATTTACTGCTATGCAAAAAGGCCATAGCTTGCAACAGGCTGAGTACTGCTTTTGTCTGTAAAGCCTCCAAGTCATTGGAAAGGCCATGGGGAAGAACTCAATGGTCTCAGCTGAACATTCATGAATTGAATACTAATCTAAACATTGAATAAAACATCCAGAGTGTAAAGTTATTGTAAAAAATTTATAAAAAAAAAAAGTTAAACACAGACTAACATTTATTTTAATCAAACCTAAAATCACCCCACCAAGGAAAATGTCAAACAATGATAGCCACGTTAACAACACAAACGCCACAATGTTTTCCACAGCAGATTACCACAGCAATTTGAACACTGAGCTTTTGTAGGATGCTATAAAAAAGTTTTGAAAAACATATTTCAGCATGTAAAAGATTTATTTTATACACACACACACAAGCACTTGATAACCTTTTTCATATTAGTCTGGCGACATATTAATTATAGCATAAGAAAGAACAAATTAAAAAATAATCTATATATTAACATTCTTTACGTCAACATACAAGCCTAGTATGATTACGTTTGTGTTGCTTTTTCTCATTAAAATGCAGGATTGAATCATTTTGAAGAAAGCTCAAACATCATGTAGACCACAAACCAGATTGGCAGGTACTGCAATATCTGTTAAGAAAGAATATACATAATTTATTAAGGAGTAGATGTGTGCTTTTATAAGAGTAGTTATAAAGGAATGGCTGCCACATAGGGAAGTCACAAAATATTTTAACCATTTGTAACACAAACTATAATTCATAACTATCAAGCTTATTCACATGTTAATAGACGAGGCCAACTTGTATCCTCTGTGTAGTAAAGTGATACCTATTTGTTCAGGCTTGGGGAGGTTTAGATTTTTCATGATGTCTTCAAACTCCTCCAGGCTCTTGGACAAGCGAGGGTTAAACTTGCGTTCTTCGCCCACTGTAGACACTGTCTGACCTGATACGGACAGAATGATGCAGTCCAACGGTCATCAATGGTTACGTTTACATGCACGTAATATTCAGGCGTTTTGCCCTTATTCTAAAAATGACAATATAGCTTACTAAGCTGTTTACATGTCTGCCTAAAATAAATATTCCACTAACGTGTTAGTTTACACCCTAAAGATATGCCCTTTAAATTACCTCATTAATATATGGGAAAATGGAACGGCTGGAACTGCTTGTGCTATTTTGCGTATTTGCAACAAAATAGGATATTTCTCAAAGGTTTCTGCACATATCTTACCGTAAACAGGTAAGAGACCCAAATGCTGTAAAAACCCCACTTAACTCATATTCCGAATAAGCTGTATACATGCACCTAAAGCCCGAATAATATTAGCATATTCCTGGTGTCTTATACGGGAAATGCTAAATTCGGAAAAAGGCCTAATTCGTAATATCCAACAGGAATATGCTTGCATGACACCTATCAAATTCAGAATATTGCTATAGTTGGAATAATAGTGGAATACTAGAGTGCGTGTAAACGTAGCCAGTGACAGTGGTAAGAGGACATTGTAATGAAACAAGTATTACAGATCACCTCATTAATTGTAATTTTTAGGGCCATACAATTAGATTTAATCAATATATATTTGCAGATACTGTATATAGGAAGAATGAACCAGATATCTTAAAAACAACAATTCATTAAAGAGATACATTATTTTTAGATTACACATACATTAAGAAATCTATTATTCAACTTGACGACAGAAACGCCACTATTATTTTGTCTAGTCAATGTGTCGTTGACAGGAATGTGCGAGGTGTGCTTTCAATTTTGCCTTGAAATGATCTGTGGAAAATCAACGTTTACGCTATATTGCAACCAATGTTCTGGACCTATTGGTTACATATAGTGTGACTTATAAATGCTACCTATATGTTAGTGTGACTACTATAAAGCAAGCGTGAATCAAGAAAGCGGGCATGTAAAATCATGCACTTAGCTGATTCTAATCCAACAAATTAAATCGGGTATTACTATTTACACAACTGATTTCCTCCTTTTACATAAGCGGTTTGAAAACAATACGCCCATGAGATGTGTCAAAACAACCAACCTTTGTAGTCATGTCCTGGGTAGATGAGGCAATTGTCAGGTAGTGTAAAAATCTTCTCATGGACAGATGCATACAGCCTCTTGGAGCAGCCTGTGAGGACACATGGAGAGAAGGCAAATTGAAAGCAACACTGCCTCCCTGTGTTCATCTTGTGGCATTACAAAAACAAAATAATTTACATTATCACTGACATCAATCACACACTGAAATAAACAACAACATGGTACATTATCACAACAAAAATAGGCATTTCATGGCAACAGCTGAAAGAAAAAACACTAATTCTGCATTAGGTATTGTGCATGTATAAACTACATATAAAACCCCTGCTCAAACTGGGCTTTAAAATAGTACTGAAATCACATAATGATACCAAAACTTACACAATAGCTATATTACATAATAAAAAGTACCCTGCTGGAAGTCTGTCCGTCCACAGCCTCTGATTAGCAGAGAGTCCCCAGTAAAAGCCATGCAGCGGTCCCCTGTCACCAGGGTAACACAACCATCTGTGTGTCCTGGAGTCTCGCTCACTGACAGGTGCTGAGAGAAACACAGGGGTGCACATGCATGATACAGCTCAGAGAAGATATGCGTTATCAACACACAACAAAAGCGCTTACATTAGTACTAAAAGGAAATACACTTTTTTTAAAAGCTTTTTGAAAAAAGAAATGTACAAAAAGGAACACATAAGCAGAATGGGTCAGATAGATTAGAAATAAAACTAGCATCTGAATAAATATGGGCACTAGATTGAAAACCAGACCACACAATGATAAACTTTGTGAAACATGAGTTTATCAAGTCTTTAGGATCACTAAATTCCCACCCCAGCTAATTGTTTATCTTTAGTAACACAAATGCCTGAGTGTGGGTGGTAGAGGTGTAGTTTGAAACCAAATCTGACCAACACCGGTAAATTGAAACTAATTAGTATGAAACCTCCTCCCACCCCTGAAACAATTGTGTTTACGAACACAACCATTTAGCTTGGGAGATGACATGTCAGATTCGGCACTGTAATACGGCGTCTCTTTAAGTGTATAATTAAAGTACTGTATGTGTAGTTTTCCCCTCACATGTTTGCCAAATGAGATCGTGTCTCCCTCTGAGAGGAGGACATCTGCAAATGCCCCACTGTGTACAGAGATGGCACTCTTCAACCCAAACAGTGTCTTCTTTAGCAGCCCTGTGCCTGTGATATGGTCCGCATGACAGTGGGTGTTTACTAGAAAAAGAAAACAAACTAATTGTAAATACTGATTTTGTTAACACTATAGGGTAAAACTGACAACATATTCTTTAGTATATTTACAACAATAATCCAAATCACACTAACACATAATGTTGCTGTTGTATATTTGCATGTGATAAAGGAAAAGGGCAAACTATCTGTCATGTCAGCTGAGGAGGGCTAGGCACCACTGCTTTGGAAAACTGCACAGTGTGCTACTGAGTACAAACAACAAATATCCCCATGCTGGCAGTAAATAGGCATTACTACCTCAAGTGTAAAACAGTGAAGTGGTGTGTGTGTGTGTGTGTGTGTGTGTGTGTGTGTGTGTCAGTCGGTCATTCGAATGGCAAGCAGCAAATATGGTTTACAAGACAATACCAAACACGGTTGATACGACAACATAACTGTACTTGCTCTAGGATCATATTGTAGACGTACTGTCGTATGGTTATGGTATGAGTACACATAACGCCTCACTTCTATGCTACTGTACACTGGTTTCTCTTAGATCTATTTCGCCAGTCACCTGCCAATCTTAGAGTGAGCCCCAGTTCAGCTAACAGTTGCAGGTCTCTGTCAACAGTCTCCAGAACAGGATCAATGAGGATGGCCTCCTTGGTCTCTGTGTCTGCCAGAAGGTATGTGTAGGTACAGCTAACAGACTCAAACAGCTAAACAAAGCGTTAAGAGTAAAAAGAGTCAGCATTCATCATAACAAAGGTGAGTTGGTGACACAGATGCAAGTCATTGTAGAATATTGCTACAATTAGGGTATGGGTGTGTCGGGGCGTGGATCTTTTAAAGGCAAACTGTCAGCATTCCAGATGTTTTACAGATTTATATTAAATGTAAACCCATAAACGACCATAAACTTAACTTATTATACATTATATAAATATATGAGGCTATTATGGTAGCAAAACTATTTACAAATGTGTGTGAAGAGTTGTGTAACTGGTATCTCAGTATGAGTGTGTAATCAGATTTGTGAATGTGTACAGGAATCTGCAAAAGCGTATTTAGAATCCATGTTTGTAATCAGGTTTGTAAAGGTCTTAACAAGTCTACAAATCCGTATTTAGATTTGGTATTGCAAGTGTATTGCAACTTGTAAATGTGTAGACATATCTGTAAATGCATGTATAAGATATGAATGGCTTAAAAGTCTAAGTATTTGCTCCAACAGCTGGAAATACAAATGTGTACAACAACTTGCATGTGTGCCCCTGTAGTACAGCCTACATACCACGGAACTACATGGGCACTTAAGTCTAACGCATAGGCGAATGCTACATCCACTACACATATACTTACATATATGTGTGTGTGTATATGTATGTATGTATGTATGTATGTATGTATGTAATATAAAACAATTTTAACAAACCGTGTAGTCCCAAAGACATGATTCTCTAAGCATTTCCAGATCTACAGTATAAGCTATGAATTTACAAATGTCTACACGTTTACAAATACACACTAAATCCAAATAGCCTACATATATGTAGACTTTACACATTTACAAACATACATTATAAATACACATTTGCATATTCCTGTAGGCTACACGTTCACAAATATCAGCATTAACAGATTATGTTACACATTTACAAATCTGATTATCCTACTTCATACTACAGTTCACACACGTGTAAATGTTGCTACAATTATTGCCCCATGTATTTAATGCAACAATCAGCTGACCGACTTTGTTACAAAAACGAATGTTCCACAATGACAGGATTACATTTATTCATAAACATAGGTAGTGAACTGTGAACTAAAACCAACAAATCAAATATATTACTATTAGTCTACACATATATTATCTTTTCAGTCTTAAAGTTGCAAACTCCTATATTATTCCGCGTTTGGTCTGAACTTGCCTGTCTGAAGATGAGTCCTTCACTTAGCGTCATTCTGGAGCAGTACGGCCTGGTGACTGTCAGGGACTGCCAGTCCGTAGGCCTACGTGCCGTTTTACAGACGACCGTGCTCTGTTTTGAAACATAACTCAAGCTCCTAGCGGATGTTCGTATGTAATGCGTCAAGGCCACAACCTGCCGTGCAGGGTTGAGCCTGGCCACAACTGAGCACATACTTGTATTTTTGTTTGCACGATCGAGGCTGGGAATACCTTCGTGTTCAACGTCTGTGTCGCTGTTCCGCGTTTCATTGGACAATGGTCCGTATCGTTTCAATCGATGAACTGTCCAGCTCCGAATGAATGATTGACAAAGATAATCTTTAACGGTATGCAAATAAATATTGAGGATGAAGTAAATTCGCAATTCGTCTGTCTTCTAGGCTGTCGACCTATCGGTAGACTACAGCCATACTGCGCGTTCGCCTCGAATTCAATAAATTATTCGTAGTAGATTAATGTGGTTGGCTGCATAAATTACCGAGACTTATTGTTATATCGCATTCACTTCAGACTCTATAGATCGAGCTTCTCCTTAAACTGCCGAGGCCGCCCACTTTGAGTCACATTGTCGAATAATAGGCGGCGACATATGAGCCTACCAATAGCCTACCAACTTGAGCTCCACACAAGACTCATGCACACACGTTGCAGGCACTTCCATATCCATGCAGTTACAGTACCATGTCAGGTGTTCCACCCAGTGTAAAATTCTGGCATCATCTGTGCATACGTGACTGATGTCACAGTGTCAGCAGGCTACTGTATTGGTTTTATTGATATGGTGGCACACAATCGGTACGATGACACGTGTAGCCCATAGAGTAGACAATATACTTATTTATCCTACCTGAAAAATAACTAAATATATAAGGCATAGCTTAGTGTACTAGGCTAATAATTAAACACCACACTAAAGACACACAGATACCTTTGTTTGTGATTCTTTTATTTTATGATCAGTAATCATTTGTCTTCTTATTGGTATACTTCCATCCCATAAGACCTGACGATCAAGTTCAAATTTGGCCGGAATTCCCTAAACTATGGTGCTAAGCTAAAGGTTTCTGCATCATCGTCTGATTCTGCATGTTTATCCAGCTGTAAAAGTTGAAAATGAAAGCACGTCAGCATGACTAGACAATGTGTGTGTGTGTGTGTGTGTGTGTGTGTGTGCGTGTGTGTGCGTGTGTGTGTTGCCAATGGAACAGTGCATGCCAACGTCATAAGGTACAGTAGTCTACCTCTATATATTGCTCAACCCACTGGATCAGTGCGGTGACTCTAGTATAGACTCCTGGCTTGTTGGGCTGCCCACAGCCCTCACCCCAGCTCACCACTCCAGCCAGCCTCCACTCCCCATCAGCTGTCTCACAAACCAGTGGTCCACCACTGTCTCCCTATAGGAACAACATGGACCGCACATGTTGCAGTCATCATGCATCACGTTGGGACATGGTGGCAGTTATAGACAAATTACAAATAGTACAAATAATGTACTATGTATTTCACTAAACTATTGTTTACTTCGCATTTTGCATAGGAACCATACTGTGTACCATACCCTAGTGCATGCCTAGGTCTAAAAACATCTAGTTGTATGTATTAAAAGCTCTTGTTGAATGTGCCCTGAATGCCTTTATTGTATATAGCTTCATTTCTTATACACCATCAGAAAACGTGGTTTGGCAGTAGATTATTATTCAGTATTCACCCAAGGCAGATATGCATCCTTTCTGCATAATGTGCCCTTCCTGTTGACATCAGATATGTTACAAGCGTAGCTTTTTTAAAAGTAAACTTTAAGTTTACTTTAGTTAGGAGGACAAGAAAGTAATCCTTTGGGTAAAAGGGCTGCATCTTTTTTAAGCTTTTCCTAGTTCAGTTCTTTATTAAAATTAGTTAAATAGCTTAATTAACATTCAGATCCACAGCATTTCACTCTGCAAGTCAGCTCACTGCTGTTAAAAGTCTGTTCATGTAAATGTGGTTCCAATAGGTGTCAAAAGGCAATAGCAAGTGATTGGACAACTATTCATTCAAAAAAGGTACTTCTGGGGACTGGACCTAGCCTCGCGAGACCATCCTGATCTCATGAGCTGCAGTTTAATTTTGCGATGAGAATCAGTCTGGAAAGCCTCGGAATAATTTTGAATGTGTCCAAGTAGCAACTGAACTTTCCAATCAGTGTCGTGTTTATAGCTATACGAGCATGGTTTTCCAATTAGCTTGTGTCTATAGCTATACGGGTGTTGTTTAGGTGTGCCGACCATGGTGCCGACAGCGAAAACAACCACATGGTTCATCCAATCAACTGCCAAGTATTTTTAAGTACAGCCAAACATGGCTCTGTGTAAAAAAGTCTAATCCATTATGGTCTAAGATAGTGTTGTACTGTGCGGTCTGCAACACTTTGTGTTCCCATTTTCAGAGTGTGTAGATAACCATATTATTTTTTCAGTGCATACACAGAATGCATAGCTAGCGGACCGTGAGAAGACAGTACTTCTCTACAAACAGTGTATTAGCTTGATTTATATTATATTTTAATGTATAAATGTATAAATGTATCATTAATTTGAAAGTGACCGCTATAGCACAACAGTAAAGACAAATTTAGCATGTACAGTGGAATCATTGTTTATTTCACAGAGACAATGGGGTGAGAGGGTGAGTGTGTATACCTGGCAGGAGTCCACCCCTCCCTCCATGATACCAGCACACAGCATTCTGGGTGTCAGGTAGGAGTCATAGACAGTTTCCTGGGAGCATGTGGACAGAGATATGATCTGAACCTGAGCCTGCCTCAGCTCATCTGATATGTAGCCTGTAGTCCGCGGGGGTAAAAGAATGGAACTGTTATGACATACCCAAAATACTATACTTACATTGATGCTGTATTTGCCAACATCGTAATTGTTTAGTAATTGTGTTTGAGGCATTGTGAGGAATTAATTTGCAGTGAGAAACACATTGAATAATGATGTCCAAACTGGGTTTCAGAAGATGCAATCAAAAACTATACAGCTAGCATGAATGCTAATCAATAAATCATGAATGCAATATAACACACCTCCTTCTCTAGTGTATCCCCAACCAGTGATCCAACAGGAACTTCCTGGAGGGAAGGACTCCTTTGCACTGGGTAAACACACTGGTCGGACCGCACCTGGGACAGTAAACAATCATCTTTTTGGTTATTGAGCAGATTTGAAAAAGCATGCCATGAAGGATGCAATTCATTCTTTGTAGGCTATTATTAGTTTATTTGTTTGTTTATTAGGATCCCCATTAGCTAACATAGTAACAATAGCTATTATTAGGTTTGCACAATACTGCTCTTGCTGTACTTGCTATATTTAAGCTTGTTTTTTACATCTATGCTGACTTTTCTCAACTGTTTTTATCTGGGCTAGGTTTTTTTCTTCTTCGTTTGCTAGTGTTAATGTTCTATGAAATTAGAAACACTTCACATGACACACGGATAGATGAATGTAATAACCAAAATATGTTGCACAAGCAAGCAGAACAGTCTACAGAAAGAAGCTCCCACTTATCTTACCACTCATATCTATGTCAGTGATAGTTTGCAGTAGTCCTAAATCATAGTCGTTGTCCTTTGTGTTGAAATGTGGATGGTAGAGGACCTGTAATGCTCTGTAGTGTTTTCCCTGAGAGCTGTCTGTCAAACGCTCTGTGTCCACCACCACCAGCCAGTCAGCCACATTCAGCACGTGGTACCTGCATGTAGACACAGACAGTACTGTCTAATAATAATAATAATAATAATATTGATTTATATTATTGATAGTGTTATTATTGTTGTTGTTGTTGTTGTGTAAATTGTGACAGAGGTACACTGTAAAGTGCTAAAAATACAGCCAGATTCAGATAACACATCAAACAGAACTACAAATAATGCTACACATAAAAAAGTGAATAACAGGTTATAATGCAGGGAAGGGGTTCTCAAACATTTTTGTGCCAAGACCCACCTAAAGAGGACTAATCTATTTAGAGACCCACCAAACACCATGTGCCAGTAACGTAATTTTCAAAAACCTATCCATTTCAGCTAATGCTATACCTGCATGTGCACCAAATATTTTGAGCAGAGCGCTCCATAATCTTTGGTGTGCACTCAGCTAAATAGGATTTAATCCAATCAGGAACAAGTAGGCTATTTTGCCACAAAATTATTCACGATCAATGAGTGGAACAACACGATTGCAAAGTGCCAAGCCTTTCATTGACATTCTTCATTCATTCAATGGCCGCTTGCCTGTGTGACTGTGGATCCCACAGTTTGAAAACTGCTGCTATAGAGTATATTGCAAAGGCAAACAAGTGATGTGTGCACTGCTATTGTGCACACACAGATCCCACACGGTGCAACTCTTACTCGGTGAAGCAGTGTGCAGCAGTGATGACCCAGCGGGGCGACGCCACGCTGCCCCCACAGACATGCTTCCCTCTCCACTGTAAGCTGCTCTGCCATCCCCACTTGCCCTCGTCAGCCAGGGACCCCCCAACAATCCTCCAACTGTCTCGTCCACCAACACGACCAGTAGGCCTACATCCTGGGTGGAGGTGGAGAACGAGAGGTGCACCTGTAGATTCCTTTTTTCCTTTTATACTGTTGTCACGTTTTGAGTTATCTACAGTATTTATACCTGTCCTTTCTGTCTGGTTGATGGGGTTCTTTTCAAGGAAAGGAATTTGGGTTGCGACACTGCAGTTCCTCTTACACAGAGGGACTACAGGCACATCAGATGGGAAGGCCAGGATCTTCACTGAGACTAGCAAAACACACAAAGGGGGCAAGATGAGTAAACCTGGTAGTAAAACTATTTTAATTATTCAATACTGTCCTGAAATAAGTGATGATATAGATAGGGATGCAACATACACACACACAATTAATAAGATCTTAGATTTTACTGTACAATATTCCAAAAATATACCCTGCCCTTCTATATAAAAGTATAGTTAAGTGATAGATATAGTATAACGTTATTGTGCATGGCTTAAATGTAGCCATAAACCAGGTTACCTATGGCGGCAATGGCAATGGCAATGGCCAAACAAATGATGAGAGGAAGTATTTTAGTGAAGAAGACTCTTTGTGATGGACAGGCACTCTGTGATGGCCCAGGTTCTGTACAAAGATCGCAAGAAAGAAAGTGAATCATTATCTACTCCTGCAACAGAAGTTGCAAAAATTCAAATGAAAACATTAAAAACCTAAGAAAGGTTTCTATACAAGTGGAAGGTTCCTGTATAAGTGGAAGGTTTATATACAAGTGGAAGGTTCCTATATAAGTGGAGGTTTCTATACATGGAAGTTGAGTATTAAGACTGGTGCTAATACAGTATATTGACAATTTCTGTAAGATGCAAGCGGCTCTCATTCTAAAGGACAAGGCATGTACATGTATGTATGATATGAAACATTATTGATATTTACTGTGTTGGTAACCATATACGGCACTGTTTACTATTTGATATGTTATAGTCACATTTTCATGTGCTACTGGACACTATGGGGTGTTGTACAGAAGATGCACGGTCGACTCAGTAACTACGACAATAGCCAGTACATATGGCTGAACGACAACCATTGTCCAACATACCTGTCTCTGGATCAGGGGTGTCTTTGGGTATTGTTAGCCCGACCGATCCCTCCTCTAACGGGCCTCCATCTGATGGTTTCCTCTGTGGTACATGTTTGGGATCATCATCGATGGGAAGAAGTTGTGACTTGAAGTTGTCTGGTTTCTGGCTCACCGAGGAGCCTGCTGTTGTCTCAGGAGGTTTTGGCTCCGAGGTTACCTCCGAAATGGATGGAAGCTCTGGGTATAATCTGCCCTGATGAATGTCTGGTGCAAAGTGGGGAATGAGTGTGAGGACTGTAGAGGGAGCCAGAGAGGACACGCCCATTTCCATAGAACTCATTCGCATTTGAAAAGCTGTGGATGACCAGTGTTCAAGTGATGGGTAGAGTGATGGAACAGCTGGCTGCTGCACATTGGCTAAATTGGGGCTTCCCGACTGTGGCTGCAAATCCATAGTTGTCAATTTGTAAAAGAAGATTGGGATCAGGGGGTGTGTGTGGTTGTAGGCTTTATGCCACTACTGGAGTATTGCTCTGGATAAGACTACTCTAACTGGATATGGCTGAGCTGGCAAGGAAAAAACAAACACAAAATACATAAATCCTGCAAAAGAAAGAATAGCAACATTTTACTAAATGTCACAGGCATCTGTTTACATGTTTATAGAATTTAGTTTAAAGGTATAGTAAGTTATTCTGGAGAAAGCATTTTGATGTTTTAACTCGAAAACAAAAACATTGTCTCCCTTCAATGCCATACACTGCTCGCTCAGAAGCTCCGCCCCACGCATTGGAAACACATTGTGAAGGCTGGGTATTGTTGTGTGCGGTCTGCATCACTTTGTTTGTGTTCCCATTTATGGAGCCAGGGCTGTGTAGAAGTAACAGATACGTTTGTACGCATGCACAGACAACAGTAAGCTAGCTGCTGCGAGGAGATACTGTATTTGGTAAATTTGACAAAAAGTGTATTAGCTTACAATTGCTTACTATACCTTTAATAGTCATGAACTAAAAAGCCATTTAGAACCCACATGTTAAAGTATTGTTGGTTGTGAAATAGAACAAATGGTATATTCTAATAGGCTACAGTTTTAGAAATGCAGTTTGATTAATATTCTTGTTATAATAACACTCTGTTCTTCACACAAGGGTATGTCCCAATCACCTTCTAGCTCATTCATTACTGAACAACAGACAAAGACTTTCAGGCCTGTTCAGTTTCAAATTAATTCCCCACTGATTGGCATTTAAATAATGGCAGTCAGAATTAAGAACATTAATTTAAGGTTTTAATAGCAGCCTGTTGAAAAATGGCTAAAATTAGTTCACATGACTAAAGCATATCTGCTGTATTTCTTAATGCAAATCTATAAAACATTGTTCAAAATTCTCACCTGAAGTTCAGCCATAGAGTAACAAGTGCTCGCTTCATTTTTCAATAATGTCTCTCCTTCACTGGAACCTCAGAAGAGCTCATCAAGTGTGGAAAATGACACCATTAGTGCCAGAGATCCAAGAAGACACCCTTCCAAGAACCCCTTCATACCATGGTGTGTCTTTCATCATTGGCATATAGGAATGGATCCTACCGTAAATCTATTCCATTTGTCATGACGAGTTAGCCTTCTCTAACACAACTCCAGTAACATATGCATGGTCTAGTTGTCCGGGGTCATGAAATATTCATAGTGATAATGGTGAGCCTAGCTATCAGTTTACTGGCACATAATGGCAAACACCATATATATACTGTGTGTATGTATATATGTAAATATAGTATATAAGTAAAAGCACTAAATGTACACATGCCAGTGCACACATGCAGGGCTTCAAAGACACATGCAGAGCAAAGAAAAACTGTATTGTTATTGTGAATATAAACAGGCATAGTTGTGTGTGTGTTGTTTCTATCAAGGGTATGTGTTCAGCATATCTCGTCACTATAAGGTGCTAGCACCACAGTTACAGGCGAGCTCACAGGTTGCGCGCCATTGGTGTTACCCTATGGTGACAGATTAAAGCTGATGTGAGAAAAGACTAGTGACATTAATAAAACATTACACCAGATGGGTAATAATTTAATGCAGGTTCTGCTAGTCAGGTCTTTCACCATTCACAGAGAGAGTTCTACATTACATATTAATGTCTCCACTTGTAAGGGTGTGATGATGAGTTTACATTGTGAGTACCTTTTGGCTACAGTACAGTAGGGTATTTGACACAGTTGATATATATTGCAGAAAAGAAGCAATTGTGATATAATCTAATATAGTCCTAATTAGCATTATAATTTCTGCCTTTTAGCTGTCTGTCCACCTTGACTTATATTGCATAAAAAATGCATTGGAGTAGTATCTTGTTAGATATGAACAGTGATGATGGAAGTTGTTTAATCTTTCCATGAAGAAAATGTTATGTCTAACTTATAATAAGACATCTATTGGCCTATCTTAATCATATACAGTATGGTATTGTATTTCATGCTTAATTGATTGGTTCAGGCATGTATTATTTTGCATGCAAAAGGCAAACACCATGCATATAATGTAGGCAAAGTTGAACATAATAGCAAAAGTAAAAAATAAAATGGAAAATATGTAAAATTAATTAAATATTATAGTGTCTTGAGTCCCTAAAAGCACTAATAGGCAATTAGGCAATAAACATCAAATTACTAATTTAATAAAATAACTAGTACAAGCTCTTTGGGTCAAAACAGCATGTTGCAACAACTGTTAGTATTTTATGAAGACAAAATAAACTTATTCTGCTAATATATTGTCAACATCATATAATTTCCTTTTTCTTCGTCATGTTATGCATACTAATATTGCAAATGCATATTAGTCTGGAATCCTCTAAAATTAAAAGAATGGTTAGCAATTGTAAGCTCAACACACTTTGTCAAATTTACATTAAGTGTAACTGCACCCCAGCTCTGAGCTAACCTGACATGCCAGAGGAATTGTTGTCACAAGTCCATCTGGGAAGCCATACATTAAAACTGTTTGTGAATGGCTGTACTGTAAAAAAAAACTTGGCAGTTGATTGGATGAACCATCTGGTCGTTTTCGCTGTCGCTTTCCAGACTGATTCTCACGGCGAAATTAAACTGAAGCTTGCGAGATCAGGATGGTCTCGCGAGGCTAGCTCTGAGCCTGACTCCACCCACTACAACTTTCCATCAAGGAGCATAGTTAGGGGAGGGGAGGGGCTAAAGGGGAAAACCTATTAACATTAATTTTAACATTTGAATTTGATGACATATGAGTGTACCGATGAAAACCAGACAGGTCCTGGGGTGTTTTCTAACAGATATGACATGTTGATCCGTTTTCAAAAATGGCGTGCAACCTGTGAGCTTTCCAAAAAATCCAGATGTTATAAAAACAGGAAATTGGTCAATATTAACACAAGCATTGATGTGTCTCATCACAGATCAGTCCTAATAGTTTGCAGCTCAAAAAACACACTTTAAACATCCTTTAAATATATCCTCGCATGCTGCTATCTTAACTCTTCTGTGTGTGCTGACAAATTACTCTGGTACTTCTACACAGCCCTGGCTCTGTAAATAGGAACACCAACAAAGTGGTGAACAGCCGAACATCGCTCACAAAAACAATTCCGTATAGGCTGCAATGTGTTTCAATGTGTGGGGCGGAGCTTCTGAAAAAGTTTTGTTTTGATTTGAGCTTGAAGTTAGTACCGTTCTTGAAAATGACTAACCCTGCCTTTAATTTTGAGCGCTGCTCTGTACACTAATCGTTACAAACCTGCCCTATTGTTGCACTGGGACATGGCTTACATGGTTGTTACTGGCCTATCCAATTCCATACCAGGTGCATCTGTCTGAATGAGAGAGTGGCCAGACATACGGTCTCTGCTATGCAAATTAAACATGAGCACGCCACCACCACATATATCTTATAAGGCCTTAAATCAATTTCTCAATATTGAAAAATTATATGTCTTTAAAGATTAAAATTAAGCACTTGGCTGCAGGTTGGCCACCGTTAAACTATTAATTTGTTATTGCATAAAATAGCAATCGTAGCCCAATGATTGTAAACAGTCTAAATAATGTATATCTAAATGATGAATGACTTTACCTAATTAATGCGTAAATACATTTACTTATTTAAACGTTTTCATTAAAGTCTATTGAAGCCTGTTCATTTACAGAATGTGCCATTTTCAATATTTCCCATAATTGTTCTTTCAGTATGTCAGACTAGACCCTTTTTGCGTTATCTTTCGTGGCCTTTTAACCATTAATTATTTGACGAGGTTTTGCATTAAAAGATACTCCCACAGCTGTCAAAACTGAAATAATCAGTGACATTTATAATTGAGGTAGTAGCTGTTGTGTATTTGTTGACATCACTGCCCAAGCAATGGCAACTGATAATTACATTTTATTTAACCAAAATTAAATGAACACCTTTACACAATGCTCTGCACAGTATGGTCCGAAATTCAAAATGTACATTTCTCACATATTACACAGATTAGAAAAGAAAGTCACATTTTCCCACGAATAATGCTTCCATATTACTGATGTTTCTCTGACACTGTCTCACTTTTCTTAAATGGTTTTGCAAAGCAGTAAGTGAGACAGCCTTGAGCCTTGTTTCCTCCAGACCAGCGCATACAACAAAATGAACATGATGCTGTTGGCCTCCTCGTTTATAGGTAACTATACAAAAAGAGCCTCAAACCAGTCAAACTTTCCAGTAAATTGGAAAAAAATGTATGTCTGAGAAGTATGGCTTCAAGCATGCACAGTCCATCAGTATACTTGAGTTTTCCAACCTCCGCAAATTCTCATTTGACATGACTCCATTTCAAGTTTCTTCAGCCTGTTTCTTGCCTCGCTTGTCAGATCCTCCTCCCGTGACTGTTTGCAGTGCTCTCATTCTTTTTATCAGCTCTCCCCACATTTCTTTGGATGTTTATAATTCTCCACTCGCTTCACTTTTGACCCACCCTACTCCTCACATCACAGTCTCCTCATTACTCTTGAATCTCATCTGTTCTCCCCCTTGCTGACTATTAACTCTGCTCTCCATTCCTTATTCGCTCCCTTTCCATCGCTGACAAGCCATAGCACTATTGAGCCCTCTAGCGCCCTTGTTGCCTTAGCAGTGCAGGATCTTGATGAAGGCTTTGCGGAACTCGATGTTGAAGGTGGTGTAGATGACGGGGTTGACCGCGCTGTTCATGTAGCCCAGCCAGGTGACGGCACTGTACAGGAATGGGGAGATACAACAGCTGCTGCAGTGGGCCTTCAGCACATGGGTCAGGAAGAACGGCAGCCAGCAGATGATGAACACCCCTTATGGACAGGACAGGACAGACAGGGCATCTGTTACAGAATGCCTGTGTTTTACAATGCAGCCCGTTATAGTAATAGTGTGTCATTGTGGCCACATGGGGCAGACTTGAGCTCACACAGGTACCCTTTAACACTCTCGCCCTCTTTGTACAACCATAGTTCTCAGATTCACATTTAAAATGTGTATATTACAAAATGGCAAAAGTGTCTTAAACACACAAATGGCATTCCTTAATGAAACCAGATCTTACATGCATACCTGATTTGGCACACACGGCCAATATAAAAGGGATCGATAAAACTGGCTTGCCCGGATAAATTTATGGATTTTTTAACAGATTCATGTCATATGAGACTTTAGCCTAATTTATTTATATTGTCATTGCTATAGAGGCTTGTGTAGTATAAAGTAAACATATAAATAATAAAAAAATATAAATAAAATAAAAATGCTGAGCCCAGCTGACCTCAATGTTAGATCAAGATGGCAAGAGGAAAAGTGCTGCTGACAGATGGCTCTAATAGTCAAGTCAAGTCAAGTCAATTTTATTTATATAGCCCTTAATCACATTGCAGTCTCAAAGGGCTTTACAACCT
>JAODUK010031967.1:0-22629 GCA_027564635.1 Typhlichthys eigenmanni
CTTGGCATGCCTGTGTCAGCAGGAGTAGACACGCCCCCTAGCCACCACTAACCCCTCAGCAGTGCAGGATCCTCACAATATGTTCATCTATTCTACACAGTAAACAGAAGCTTGTCAACTGTTCCTGACATCTAATACTGGTTTGTATTGACACATACTGCATCTCATAAAAACGCAATGTGATTTGTAAAAATAAGTAAAACTGCTTATTATCATTACACTGTATAATACTAAAAATTACATGATATAATCTTATAACAATATAATATGATGAATTACACATTTATAGAGACAGTACAGAGAAGACAGTATAGTGAAATAAGGAATATAAAGTGAGTTATTAACATCAGGAGTGACATTATGTGTGTGTGTGTGTGTGTGTTGTGCCTGTTGATTACACATGGCGTTGGCTATATTAGCGAACATTGACGTGCAGTAAAAGGTCTGTCAACAGCATAAAGTGAGTGGACTGGTTGATAGGTATATACTGAATCATAAGGTTAGCTATCTCACCCTTGTCACAGTAGCGCTACACATCTCCGTGGGCATTGTATGCCCACTTCAACACATTGTGTCAGAAGGTCAAGGCTTAATAAGTGGACGGGATGCTTTTTTCCAGCGTCATGAAGCAGGACGGCAAGAGGTCAAACACACGTCGGCAAAAGTACGTCAACACAAAAGGCCTTGCCGACGCAAACCCACACAGCACTACTCTTATCTCCCAACTCCCAGCGTTCCGCCTGAAGGATTATTGTCAGACATTACATCACGAGCAGCAGGAGGATATTCAGGGTTGTGCTCGAGGACACTTGGACAAGGCTGCTGATCCAAGGACTGAAGCTGCGACGTTCCAGTAGCCGCTCCATTTTTCTAAGCCAAGCTTCAGTGCAAGAAAAAGAAAGTAATGCAAAAGCAACATGACATTTGAAGTTGTTCAACATGTTGGTGAACTTATTCCATGCTGGTCAGGGAGAGCGTACTGTAACACCAACATCAGCCTATGCATGTCCAGTAATGTGTCACTAGGACTTTACCAAGACACACACTGATGGCTTTAGTTTCAGGTCAGTTTACAAGTGCTCTAGTAAATTACTTTTAAGTTAAGGCATGGGTTTATACTGCAAGTATATGGCTGGCTGATATTACTTAAATCCCTAGGCTTGCATGTATATCCTCCTCCCACGATATGTACAGTACATGAATGAAAAAGTACAGTTGTTATTACATATCTGCAATAATGGTAGCAGTAGTGGCTCAGTTGATGGTGGAATGGAGTTATGACATACCATCTGGCCAGATCATTGAAATAGCAACACATCTGGACTTGTTTGGGTGGTCACACTTGAACAAGGGATCAGGTAATTAACTTTTAAGGAAAATACAGAAGATGAACTGTAAAATACTGCTATTTTAACCTGCCTCTCATAATAGTGTCCAAGCTTACATAAGTTCCTTTTCTTCTGTTCTATTATGTCTCTACAGTATTAGCTTAAGGCGTGTTTATGTTGAAAAGAAAGCATTGAAAAAACAGACAATAAGGACAGTTTATTATGAAATGACTCATGCATGCTTCCCCAATGACTGGCCACCACGCGGTTGCTATGGAAACACCTTGTGCGAAGCGGCGTTCCGTTCCTTCCTCTCTGAGCGGGCTGACTCAGACAGGACACGTAGATGTGGGCCAATCATGGACAGCCGAGTCGACTGAAGCCATACTCAGACAGCCAATCAGGGAGGTTGATTTTGACTGACCATCCACCATCGTAAGTGAAACCTTATAGTAACAACCCTGAATAACCCTAGATCGGAAATGCTTAACGGCAACCCTTAACCTTAACCGAAAGCGTCCTGCAGTTGACATCAATAACACTCATTTCCTCACTCTTTCAACGTCTGTATTTCTCTGTTTTACTAAGTCCAATCCTCCCACTCTGCATGGCTTTGCGGCTCCAGAGAAACAGCCCTGTCATGATGACTAAGGTCAAATTGTCAGCACACCACTCTATGACGAGCGGATGCACATAAATAGTGTTAGCCTGAACACATACAGTATACCATAAAAAACAGACCATATCTAAAACTAGAGTATGAACACCCTCCATTGCCCGACACGGTTTACAAACCTCAATCAATCATAAAACATGTCCTTTTCAAAGCAATGTGTTCTACAATACTGCGTGCCTGAAAATACACTAATTTAATACATTTATAGTTCCCCAAGGAAGTGTTCCACGAATGACCTCACTAGCATCAAAGATGACATATGTGACAAATATATAAAAAACATAAACACACATAACATGTTTCAAAGTAGGCACAGCGACAATAAAACACAAATACACACACATGTACTTGCGAGTGTACATGTGTGTGTGTGTTGCATCAGCGCACTCACGCACAACGCGCACACGTGTTGTCCTGTAAACCAAACTAAAGCAGGCATGGTGAGAGGAGAGCATTGATGTATCATCCAAAATGAGATCTTTTAGGGGGCTCAGGCCCACACTACATGATGTCACCCCCTCACATACTGTAATTGAAATGAACAGTGACCTGTTCCCCGCTGTTGACACCTCACTAATGCCATTAGAGCGTGTGTGTGTGTGTGTGTGTGTGTGTGTGTGTGTGTGTCAGCGTGTAATCCAGCATGCCGTCACGCTTCACCACACACACACACATCCCCCTCCTTACCCCAACAAGCGGTAGGGCATAAAATGAAACGTATTAGATGAAATGGAGCACACACGCACAAACAAGCATACACAGAGAGCACGATAGACACAGAGGTAAATGCTATATCCAGCTATGGTGTCCATGCATCACACAGCATTGATCCAACCACCTCGCTGAGCTACAGTTGTATCAAAGCTAGCTGTATCCAATAGTCCCGACTGCAACTATGCAGGTCAGAGTCAAGTGTATTTTCACGTCACCCCCCTAGTGGAACTCACACACACTGAAGCAAAATAGAACTGTAGTATCTAGTATCATTACATAACTATTTTGGATAGGGTATTTCCATAGTGTATACATGCCTGAGGAGAATTAGCTCCAATCACCATGTTATCTGCCAGTTGAGAGGGACTGCTTTACAAATTCACTGGACCCGTGCACGTTTCACATCTGTTTGTGAGTGGTTTGACAGATTCTTACAGACCGAACAATGTTTTGTGTTGGTCTATAATTCACCCTCCTCTTCCTTGTGAGCATAAACGTAGGCATTAGATTAACCATTTCAATGGTGTTATTACTTCCTGGGGTGTCAACGCTAGCATTACGAGTGCAGTAACAACACAAAAACCGCATGTTCACGATTTCCTGGCCTTGCGGTCACTGTATAGGGAGCAGGCACTGTGAAAGCAGTGATTATGTAATGCAGAATCCACAGCCTCGCGTTGCCCTGGGAATCAGAATAAGGGAGGGAGAGTGGGAGAATTTCCCACATTAACAAGATGATACTGATACTGGGTAGAGCACAATGTGCTTGAGGTATGTGTCCCACACACGACACGCACTTCACAGCAACACACAAATGTGCACGCTTATCTGCACTAACCACATCCAGTTTCCATGTTAATGAACGATACCGTAATTCTTCTCTCTCTCACTTTGTTTGACGTCAGAGTGACTGGCCTAGATTGTTGAAAATGGACCTGGAACCGTTGCCATTTATAGGCTTCCACTAACTCTCCCCTCTGTAGCAAAAAGAAAATATCCAACAGCCCTTCACCTTAAAGCAGAGCAATGTGGAGAGTGAGACACAAGGCTAACAACAGCTATTTTCCACTGCGTTACAACTCGAGGCTCTTCCTGGACCTTCAATATATTTGTGTAATTGTATAGGCTACTGGAGAGTGGCATTCCAGAGTATCCATGCTTTGCTTTTAAATGGTCTGTGACAATGCTAAACTTGGCGATGAAAATGGCAACCTCCATGACAGGGATATTGCTGTATTGAAGCAGCTTCAAATTATAATTTTTTCCTTATAATTTTACCATATTATATCATCAATAAATGTTGAATACATGTGTATCAAATATGAAACATATTGAGAAAGTAATTTGAGATTTTAAGTAATTACTGTATTAAGGAAGCATCTTTTTTTCCATCACATAAGAAATGGGCTTCTATAAATGTAATGTCCCAATTGCAATGCATAATATATGTTTTACATTTCTAAAATAAACATGGTTTAATTACCATAAGAACCAGATTACTCATAGGCAGTATGATACACTAAATATCATACTGCCTATATATGTAAATTATTCCTTTTTTGTGTGTTTTCTTTTAATATGTAATGTTTCACATATAAAATAGCCCAATCTGTACAAAAGGATAACTGAATCTCTATCATGTCCGCATTTAACAGAATAATTTATTAAAGATGTAGGAAGCAACACATGCACACCAATTTAAAAGGTCATTATATTACTGAACTAAACACATTTACAATACATAATTTCTCTATAATACTGTATCTGAAACAGGGACAATGCCTTTAGTTGCATTCCATTAACCCATAACATATCATGTTCCTAAGTAGGCTACTTTAGATGTGAATAGATCATTACATAATACAATGAGAGAGCTAGAATAGGATTTTTCCATCCCTTCTTCTCTCCTTTTCGTGCTTTTACAAACTCACAACATGGATAATGGCACATGTACAAATAGAATCAAGGTTTATTTCAGCTAATTATCAATGCCGTTCTTCAAAGGTGGCTATAAATAAGTGTGTCAGTACACTCGGACATATACTACGTCATATACAGTCAGTCATTTACGACATACAGTATGTGCATGGATCACAGCATGTACTGTATGTCCATGCAGTGGGAAACCTGTGAATAAACCACTGACACTGACTCACTGTCTAGTAATTATAAGTTAACTGTGCAAATCTACAAGGAAACAACCTGTAGCTGATTTAGGTGGGATCTACAGTAACAGTGTGATGCTTGTGTGTGTGTGTGTGTGTGTGTGTGTGTGTGTGTGTGTGTGCGTGTGCGTGTGTACGTGCGCGCGTGTGCATGTGTGTGTGCGCGGTGTGATCACATTGTCTGTGAGAACACTGTCACCCCACATCAAGAGCTTTCTGCGAACCCAGAAGTGATTTCAGTGGAACCAGAGTACTTCCTGCATTCTGATGAGAACCAACATGGCCAGCCCTGGTTCACTAGTCACTGGAAGATTAATGTCAATGTCTACCACACACACACACACACACACACACACACTCCAGTCTTGGCTAAACAAAGAAAGATGACTACAGAAAAACTCTCCCAGCAGCACCCCAGAAACGGATACATACTGTACACGCGCACGCACACACAAAAAACATACTAAGAGTCACTTACACACACAGATACAGACACAGACACACACACACACACACACACACACACGCAAATAGAAAACCACACACACGCACACGCACACGCAGACACACACACACACACGTGCACACACACACGGCACACATACAAATAACTACACATTTGCATATACACACACAAAGACATACACAGGTTCTGGAAACGAGACATGTAAATTTAAATGCAAATAGATGGCCTGTCAGCTGTGAGAACGGGCTTCATCGATTTGCTTGTCAATTTTGCTGGCTCTGTGGCTCTTTTCGCTGACACCCTCTCCTCTGACCGCTCTGGTACTGTACGTATGGCTGCTGCCTCAACTGGTGGTTGTAAACATCTTAGCCTGCTGCATCCCTCACAGGTGAAAGAGGGGACAGTCAGGTGTCAACTAGCACAGTGTATGCTCTCTCTCCCTCCCTCTCTGACACTAGCAGGGCTGCTTCATGTAACATGTGCCTTTGGCCTATTTAGCCAAGCAGCCATGTTCTCCACACTGCTGTTCTTTTCAGAGGCACACCCCCACACTCCCACCCCAGCTCAGTGTTGATGTTCACAAGAGTGTGGGTGGCTGTAGGAGGGGTAGAGAACGGCGCTAGCCTATGAGAAATGGGAGGGTGGGAGCAGAGAGGAAGGCGAGTGCTAAAGATAATAACAATTCTAGACGCAAATCGAGGAATTCCCCTTTAACTTCCCTCTCGGATGCGTTCAGGAATGTGAACGCCCTATCCTGGATGAGGTTCAAAGAATACACCCTCGGGGTGTAGAACAATGTGTGACAGAATATTACAAGTACATTCTCTAGCCACCAGTCTCTTTCCCTGATTGGCTGGCATGTCTGTATTCACGTCGTCTCCACAGGGCTTTCTGTTTATCTGTCTCTCCCTCGCTCTCTCATTCCCTCTCCCAGCTGGTTCATGACCGCAGGTTAGGACAGTCTAGAGGGCCGTTGCCAGCAAAATGTTCAATCTTACAGTAATCAAATATGGCAGACAGGACGTTAACAAGAGATGTATAAATAGGTGACATGATATATAAATGCGTGCAAAATACTGTACATAAAAAGCAGAACCAGTCTCTCCTCCCACACCATATCTAATAAAGACGTCTGCACTTTTCTCCTCCATTACCCACGTATCCCGCTGGGGTTTCAGCTCGGCCCCTCCCTCAGAGCGGGCGCACGCCAAGCGACTTGATGCCAGCCTGGCTTCACCCCATCTGCCAAGTCATCCTCCGCAAGGCAGGCTGTGGAAGCACTTACAGTTACTTGGGCTACAGTAACAGGAGGCTCACAGAGAATTTATGGTGCACATAAAGCCATCTTTAGCAGTCTGAATAGAATGCATTGTAATAGATTAGAGTCCATTATATGCCATTTCCTATTACTGTAGATACTGTATAAATATATATTAAACATATGGGATTAAACTAAAGATTCCAGATTATATTATAACATAATAGATTTAAATGTATATAATGGTTTATATTATTTAAACATACTGTATATATAGGCTAACAACCCAGATTGAATAAAATGTATTATATTTATTGGATATACTTTGATGTATATGGATGCATTTTAAACAGCTTTGAACAGATATAGCAAATTAAATTAGATTCAATGTATTTGTATGGGCCAAATTTAATAGGATCTGAGTGATGAAAGCATATCAGATTAAATTAGATTTCAAAGGGGTAAATTCTTAAAGCTATTATATACTGACTTGATGGTGGTGCCTGGCATGTGATGCTGTGAGAACCAAGCAGCTCTGCATGTAATTTCCAGTGCCTTATGTAGCCCTTGAAGTTTACTCCACAAACACTTGAGAGGGATCAGTTAACACGGACCGTTATGGAAGACTATAAGAGACAAAACGTTAGTCCACTCCGGTCTGTAAGGGCAAGTACCCTGAGACTATGATGTCAACTGAAAGGTCTCCGGTTTGATCCCTGCTTCTTCCTGGCTAAGCATCGAGTTGTCCCTGAGCAAGATGCCAATGGACTGGAGCAGTGTGCAACTGTGTGTGTGTGTGTGTGTGTGTTTGTGTGAGGCTGGGATGTACAGAGCTTTGAGTAACCCGTGCATCTGTGCTAGAAAAGCTCTATATAAATTCAGTCCATTTATGAAGATAAACTTACACAACAGACACAACAAACGGGCATTGGAGAGTGGAAGCAACTGGATAGATGAAACAGCAGATGCTCTGGCCAACGAGTAAACAGATTTCTTAAAGTAACACTGTTCGATTTGAGACATCTTAATTTAGGACCAATAGGTGGGGCTATAAGAGGTTGTCTGAACAGATGAAAGGCCCATCATTATTACTTTCTCTGATCTGTATCCCTGCCTAACTCAGTTTTCATCTCTCACCGTCTTTACCTCTCTCTCTCTCTCTCTCTCAGTGCGAGCTGCTAACTGCGTCACTTCCTTTCCTGGTTGGCTGTCATGTAAACAGACACGCCCCTGCTCACAGCTGGGCACGCAATCACATACGCTGATGTACTCTCTCTCACCCACACACGCAAACACTGATGTCCACATAAATGCTGTGGAAAAACACATGGCCATTTTAAGTTATGCTGACATAATAGGCCATAGATGAAGCAAGAGCTGTGTTGTGTTCATCCTTCTGTTGTATCAAATGTGTATCAAATGTGAGAAGTGAATTTAATATCTCCCGTCTCCCGGACATCACACTTAGATTATGACGCAGATGGTAATGTCTGTGTTTAGTAAAGTGCGCACACCAACAGAACAAAAATACACACACACACACACACACACACATACACATTTCATGTTCTTATCACCTCTGGACCCAAAGGACGGTGCAGTCATTTCAAACACTTCACTAACCGTATAGAGAAGTTCTCATTAGTGGCATATTCTACAAATATATATGCCAAGTAATATGCTGAAATAACTGCTAGTTATAACTGCTATAACCCATTTTTTAAAAAGGTGTTGTATTAATCCCCAGAAATAAGAGCAAACAATAAGAGTAATAATGTTGGTAGAGTCTGCCTGTGCCATTGATATGGAATAGAATACACACAGTTCTGTTTCATTGTAATTTGATCTAATTTAATTCCTTGTTTAGTTTGAAAGATAATCCCTGTAAATGCAGTCATGGTAGAGACAATATACATTGGATTACTCTGTTCAAAGGTTGTATGAAATATGTGGAGTCGTTTCACTGTAAACACAAAAATGCTAAATTCCACAGAAGAACTACCGACCTTCAACCAATATACACACATGCGCGGGCGCGCACATGTACACACCGTTTATCAGCCATTTCTTAAAGGGGCAGTATGTCTTGGCTTGTGTCTGGTGATCCCAGAGCTTCTGGGGCACACACTTCAAACACAGGGCTGTGTTTAAGACATAATTCTTACACAAAATTCTAGTTTGTGAAAATCTAGTGGGTGGAGCCTTGTGAAAGACAATTTTTGTCTTTGAAGCTCTGCCTCATCACATTACACAGTATATCAGTCTGATCATTCTGGATTCAAAACATCTAGTGTGTGCAGTTGGGTTTATTACTTTACTTTAACCTTTAACTAATATCATCTGCAATTATAACAGGCTAATTGTACAAAATGTTCAATAGTGGGCATCAATTTATTTTACATAGGACATTATGCATTCCCAACTGTTAAAGCATGTAGCATTGTCTGAAATTTGATGAAGATTGGAAAATTGTTACGGTAGATGCACAATATTATAAATCCATATATATAAATAGAAATCCATGTAAGATTATCTTTATGCAATCTGTATAATGGCCTACAAGCAAACTGTCGGGATTTTTTCAAATAAGTGGGTTAAATAAAAGTTTGGTTCCAGAGCCTATCACTTTTCTTTGTACCACTTGCATATTATATTAGTCATGACTCATGCTTATGAAATTGCAATTAATATCCAAACATTAAATGTAATTAATTAAACATATGAACTTCAGAGAGTTGATGCAAAATAGTAATTCTTTCATGGTATAGAGGCTAGGCCTATACTGGAAATACCCTGACCAAAACAGGTATTAAAATACAGTATTATGTACATTCTACAGTACACATTACCTTAGCACAACACAAAACAAGAACAAGCCATCCAGATATGGCCCAGAGGCAAAGAGCCCTGGTTTATAATATGTCAGACATAAAAATGAAAAGTTCAACCACAAATAATGTTTACCCTGACAAAGGCAATTTTTTAATCGAGTCCCATTTGATTCTGGGTTGAAATGTTTGTTAGGCCTATGGGTTTCTTATTAATACAAAATGCCCATTTTGTAGGCCTGTGTAAGTGCTTGAAGCAGCCACCAGCAACTGGTGCTCGCTTGCTAGAGTGAGTAAGCGCACAGGGCATGTTAATGAGAGTACCATGTCCGGAAGGAATATTTGAATAACAAGCAGAGTTATTTCCTCTACTTAGCTTTTAAACCTGCGGCCAACCTATATTTAGGATTATTTACTTGATCAGAGATATCCGCCAGTTGAACGAGATGTGCGTTATTTTAAATGATTCAGCAGAAATGTAGGTTTTATGCGCGTTGCTGCTTGGGCGCACGCGTTTGGTGGCGAGGCAGTGTGAGTGGGTGGAGTGGCGGGAGCCAATTTCTTTGCGCAAGAATGAAGTCAGGTGCAGCTGATTTGTTATTTTATATCCTGAGCAAATACTAACTGATGACGACACCATATTGCGAGATATATAATATAATATAATATATATATAATGCAAAAATTAATAAACATATTTGGAACTATTATCACTGATTAAGTATTTTTATTTTTATTTAAAACAAATGTTAACCCTCTAGACCTACACGTAGGCCTATGTGTCATTTGATGTATATGGCTCTACTTTGATGGTTCCAGTTCCTATACAAATCAATGACAAGTAAAAATCAACAACTTGGGATATTCTCTGTGAAAGGTGTTACACGTTAAACTCGTTCATCGCCGGGGTGAAAATCAAAACAATGTTTCCCCCTGTCAAAACAAGTCCATGTTCCCACTTGTTTACTTCGAGACCCATTTCGATCTGCGCAACACCACCTGGAATGCGGACATTGGCGAACGCAGCATGCGAAAAACATTGCATAAAGGAACTACTACGAAACCATATAAGTAAACATTGACAGTGTTCCTCTAAACCACTTTAAAAAAGCCAGGGATGTATTTATGTCACCAAAGAAATAGCCCATAAGCGCGAAAACGCACCTGCAGTATAAGCGGCCGTATGGGCTACAGAATGACAGCAATCACGCAGAGAAACACACTCTACTTGCATTTCAAGACATCTTCTGTGATAAAATACTTACGTCGATATGGCATCGTTGTCTTCTCCGGTGCGTAGAATGGGCAACATACAGTAAGCACGAACTTATAGACGACATTTCTCGCTCTTTAATAATGCGTGTCAAAGGTGGCACGGCAGGTGCAATCGCGACACGAGAAGTCCCTGTCGGGTGAGGCGCGTTTCAGTCCGGTGCCCTCCGGTCTATCCCGGCTGGAGGATATTGGGCGTTCGCAGATGACTGCGTAGATTTTGCCCCCCTTTCATCAAGCCAGAGCACAGAGCTCTGTCTCTGTTGCTGCCTTTTCATTATATCATGTCCATGTGACACGCTCTGGGCCACTGTCAATGGAAACTTAAAGGGACCTCCCACGTGATGCACTCCTTATTGCGCAGTCACGTTAGGCAGTGCAAGGCTCAGAAAACTAGGCCTAAAAGACGCAACTAAACCTTCCCGACGATGCTTTAAAGAATAGTAATTAAATAGTCATTAGAAATGCATATCAGAGCTATATATGTATTTGTATGGCGAATGTGGTAATGGAAAGAGTGACAGTGATGGTGAATGATGAAGATAGGCAATGGGCATATATTTAATTTACTCTTCTGTCCTCTTTTCATTAGGGGAAGTATATGTGTGACATATTCGTATCAATGATAAATTAATAAATTTTAATTAATGTATTAATACCTGCTTTAAAGGCTCATATGCCCTTGTTCAAACATAGCATATTCCAAACATGGTAACTTTTCTGTTTTGTGACGATCTAGGCATATAAGGTGACTTAAAACAATAATAGTATATACAAATGTTGGCCATAACCGATTAAAACATTGCTCAAATCTATCGAAATCGAAATCACAGAACTGTCGACATTGTCTAGCACCCCGTCAGCATTTAGCGTCCCCCCATCCCTATGTCTGGCAGTTGCAACCCTGCTGGCAGAGCTTGTAGCAGACAGGGGTGCAGTAGGGATGGGGGGGCGGGGGGATACATCCCCCCCAGTTTCGTAAAGAACAAAATCAACTTTTGAGATTTAAATGATTATTATCCATCCATCCATCCATCCATCCATCTTCATCCGCTTATCCAGAGTCGGGTAGCGGGGGCAGCAGCTCCAGCAGGGTACCCCAAACCTCCCTTTCCCGAGCCACATTGGAAATCTCTGACTGGGGGATCCTGAGGCGTTCCAAGGCCAGTGTGGAGATATAATCTCTCCACCTAGTCCTGGGTCTTCCCCAAGGCCTCCTCCCAGCTGGATGGTATGCATCTGGTATGTATGCCCAGGGGGCATACATACCAGATGCCTGTACCACCTCAACTGGCTCCTTTCAACGCGAAGGAGTAGCGGCTCTACTCTGAGTTCCTCACGGATAGCTGAGCTTCTCACCCTATCTCTAAGGGAGAAGTCAGCCACCCTCCTGAGAAAACCCATTTTGGACGCTTGTACCCGTGATCTTGTTCTTTTGGTCATGACCCACCCTTCATGACCATATGTGAGGGTTATTATTATTATTTTTATTTTTTTTAAATACGTCTGATGTAGCGTAACTCGAGTTACATTTTGTTCATTTGCCTACGTTGATGACCATCATAAGGCTACCAGCATTGGCAAGTTTTTGGCGGCAGAAGTCATAGCAGTCATGCGCATTTGGCTTCAATGGTCACGTACACGCGTTCACATCACAGCGCTGAGCACTAACATTTACCTGAGTTACCTAAGATGCTTTGTTAAATGAGATATATTTATATTATATATTATATTTTTTATATTTTAATACCTGATTTAGTATAGGGATGGCACAATCCAGTTTTTTCAGTCCGGATACCGATACAGATACAGGTACTTTGGGTATCGGTCGATACCAAGTACCGATCCAATTCCAGTGTTAAATAAAGTTATAAGATATATTGCAAAGTAAATGACAGCCAATCTCTATTTTAGGCCTTAGATGCATTTTAGAAACCTGCTGCTGATAGTGTGGCCTGGGTAGGTTAGACATGGCTGATGCTTGACAGTAGATCTACGTTTGTAAATGAATGTAATTGGATTAGCCACATGGATTGGTTACAACTGTCCAATTGTCACCGATACCGATCCAGCTATTTACGTCAGTATCGGACCGATTTCCGATATCAGTATCGTAACGGTGCCATCCCTAATTTAGTATAATCTATGGGGCATAATGTATCCACAAAATATGTTAATAATCATGTAAAAATATATTATATTTGTGTGCGCGGGTGTCCCTGCGCTGTCCCACCTCCATGGTAACCAAATGAACTCCAATGCTCGTACTTTGCTCGTTCCCTGCGATGACGTCACGCAAAAAAAAAAAAAGCTTTCCTGAGCTTTAGGAAAACTTTACAAAAAGAATCGACCCCCACACATAAAACTTAATAATATAAACAATCATTTTAGATCTTGTGCGATGTTCAAGCAATGTTAATATTTGTTTAAGAGGCGCTTGTTTTGGGAATATGGCTTTCTGCCCCCAGTCGTAGTACCGGCATTGGCCACCATACCCGGAAGAGCTTAAATCTTCTTGCGCGATCATGGGGGCTTGGTTCAAGTCCCGTGTGGGACAGATTTCACTCTGGCGTCATATTTGGTTTTAATAACTAAAAGAGACATTTTTACTCACACTTTCATCCCTCCCACCTAAAAAACATCTAATGTGACACTGGTAGCAGGCGAAGGTTGTAAGTAGTGTGTCAGCACCAAATATGCCATCATAAAGACGCATTGCTGGGGTGCACAATGTGAACATTAAAATAATCCGTAACATAATAAGACAACAGTCAAAACCAATACTCCATCGGGGAGTAGACATATTCTAGGCTACACAGTCAAGCGGTTCAAGCGGCTACTCCTAAATCGCTTGGCGGCCCCAATGCCTAACAATCAAGACGATGGTGATGACTGGCAAGACGATGATGCAAGATGATGTCCTTTCTCCTGGAAGTCATTTATTTCTTGTTAGATGACCTCATGTTTGTGTGACATCATGAAAAGACAGGACACAGCTGGGAAAGTCTATGATGTCATTATGTTCAAGAAAGCCCTTAACTGCCAAGATCAAGGTGCGAGATGAACAATTGTCTAATGCTTATTGACATAGGCCAGTATATGTTTTGCTAAAAGTGCACCTTTGGGTACATTCTAAAGGTGAAGGTTATTAATGTATATGTGGTTTGAATAGGCCTATTCCACTTTGATAATTGTTATAGCCACAGGCCACCTAATCACTAAACTATAATAATATAGGCCTATTCAAGCAGCTTCCTACGTCAAGCAAGACACATTACAAATGAAATGCAAATCATTATTGTTAACCATAGGCTACATTATAGCCCACTCTGAAAAAATTTGCCACATTAGTCTACAAGCGGCTCTGCTGCTGTTTGACACAAATAAATGGAACCATGGTCAGAGAAACATTTTAATTAACTAAACATCACTCAGAGGTCTGAAGAAAGGTGTTCACTCAGAATATGATATGTGTACTGAGATGTTAATGGAATAAATATGAAATAAAAGATAAAGTTACGTGTTTGTGTTTGGCAATTCAATATTGGGAGAATGTTCAGAAGGAATGTTGATACTATGCCAAGGCTACAGTAATATTCTTGTATCCTGGCTTATGTGTTGTGTTTGGCTGCAAGTTAAAACAACTTCTATTCAAAGGTATTAAGATAATAATTTCAAATACTAACTGAAGGTACTGTATGTTGGCGTTGCAGCAGTAAACAAATTAATTTAACTAAATAATCTATTTGTATTCAGAAAAACGTCTTCATGGGCTATGGTAAATAGGCCTATGTGATTAATTGAAAACCAAACACTGCATGGACAGTACATGGACCAATAGGAGAGCTTAATTCTAAAGACCACTATACTGGACTGTGTGAACATACCAGAGGTCCAGAGACTCTGTATAGCTCACAGACCCCCTGTGGTTTGAGTTACAGGGGATTACAACTCCTACCAACTTTTTCCTTGGCTTTTTTCAACTCTTTTTCGTTTACAAAAGCAGAGAGACACAATACAAGCTAAATAAACCTTAAATATTCAATCCATGTATAAAAATACTTTTTTTGTTTGTTTAGGGCTTATAGCAGTTTCACAAATCAGATAAAATGTAAAATGCACATTGTGGTTTTGTAAGAAACATTACAAAAACTACGTAGGAAAAAAATAATTTCAAGCAAATACCTAATCTTAATGAATTAACCATAACGCAGGTGGCACTAGGCTACTCCAAATGCAATATAGTCCATTTGGAATAAAATGCCAAATGGTAACAACTCAATAAAGATAAACTATAGGTTACAATGACATCATACTTTGGATTTCTGGAAAACTAAAATGTGTGTGTGTGCTCCTGTGGTTGAATAGTTGTGTGTCCTCTGCAGTTTTGGGCAGAAACTAGACTACTTCCATATAACTATATGGCTACTCCACACACATGCACACACACACGCGCACACGCACACACACACACAAGCATGATAATACCACTATTAATCCCTGAAGGGAAAGTCAGAAAAAACATAGTCTCATGACATGTTGTCGTTTCACATAACAATTACAAGAATAATAGCTAATAAAAAAAAATTAATAAAAAAAAATAAATATATATATATTACTAGGGTTAGGGTTATAAAGTATGCATCCTCTTCAGTCTTACAAGTGTACTGTCTTTTTAAGACGTGCCACAGCTCATCTGTCTACAGGCGGCTAGCAGCAGCACCTAGCTGCTGCTTGTTATTTTGTGCAACAAGATGGCTGTCGTTTCAGAGAACAGAGTCCTCTCCTTCAGCGTTTTTAAATGGAGCTCTTACTCGTCTACATATTTACCAGAGTGAGTAATGCACTTATGCATTTGCCACATAAATGCATTATTTGTCCAGCTGCATGTGTGGTCTTTTCTTTTTTTTTACCCCTCCGGTGCACCGGTGTTGCCTTATCTAGCCGATATGGCCTATCTTAGCTGCTGTCACAGCTATGCTAGCCTTGTCGGTAGCATTAGTGGTGTTTGATTATTAAACCGAAGCCGCCCGGATAATGTTTCGTCATTAATCTACACAAGTCGAGTCATAACATATATGTTCGACTAGCAAGATTACACATGGTGGAGAGTTATTTTTTATTTGTATTAAAATGTTTCATATAAACTATTTAAATTAATGTTATGGTAGTAGGCTATCTTGGGTTTGCTCCGTACTTCACCTGAAAACAAAGCATTTTTATAAGTGGTCCACGTTGTTTTATTTGGATTTGAAAGTTGGGATTTTTTACATTAGCATCAGTACACTAGTATGATGATTTGCATACTAGTGTTTATTATCCATAATTACATATCGACGATTTCTTTTGGGTAGAATGGGGGGGATATAATTCAACCACGTGATGAGATGATGTCTAGGTTATCTAAACAAACTTCCACAAGCTATATTTCAATCGAAAGCTAAAATTAGTAATAGCTAACATATTTGGTACTGATGTTAAACAACTGTCAAGCATGCTTAGATATGTAAACAATCACGCCTAAATTATATTCGTAACGAAATATACTAGCCTGTAAACAATTTGCATGTCTGCTTTAAGAATTGTGGTACCGTACGGTAAATGGACTTGCTAAACACAGGCTGTGTTATGTACGGTACCGTACAGTAGGCTATACATTTAAACACGTGACGCGCTTCCTGTCCTATCCTCTTAATCTAAAATGTTATCTTTTAGAAATATCTTGGTGGACAAACCTAATGACCAGTCATCCAGATGGTCTTCTGAGAGCAATTACCCACCACAGGTAAGTAAGCCTGTTGCTATCCAGTTCTGACAGTTGACTTAATCAAATGATGTCCTAGGTAATATTCTAGCACAAACTTGCTATCATGAGCTGTATGCTTAGTAATCACTGTCCTCACTTATAAATCATTGTTTTTGGCTGGTGCTCATGAAGAAGCATTTTTTATATATATATATTCACACATACATATACACCTGCTTTGCCAAATCAGGTCTGCATGTTGTGTTCTGTATGGCATATAACCAAGGTGGTTGACATGTTAAAAGCAAATAATCTGGTTCATTTAGTTAAAACTAAATGTTAACAGGATGCAATATTCTGAAAAAAATGACCATATTGAAGCATCTTCATCAATCTTTTTACAATGTTTAGCCTTTACTTTAGTCAATTGTAGTGTTTCAGAGTCCAAAATCTGTAATTTAAACGTTTTTACTATCTTCTTATCGTCATATTTCTCCAGTATTTGATTTTGAAATTGGAAAGGCCGGCGATTGTTCAGAGCATAACTTTTGGGAAGTATGAGAAGACTCATGTTTGTAACCTGAAGAAGTTTAAAGTGTTTGGCGGTATGAGCGAAGAGAACATGACAGAGCTTCTATCCAGGTGAGCGAAAGTGGACTATCTAATCTTTTCCACAACCAAGTGTAAACAAATGTTTTATCTAATTGTTTTCTGCTGTCCACCAGTGGCCTTAAGAATGACTACAACAAGGAGACCTTTACCTTAAAACACAAGATCGATGAGCAGATGTTTCCTTGCAGGTTTGTCAAAATAGGTGAGTGTTGCAAACAGCAAAAATATTGGTAAGGAACTAGACTGGATAATTGACAAATAAACAACAACAAAAGGCTTGGTATGTTGATGTATTAAATTGTAATTTGGTTTTAATGTAATGTAAGAAAAATAAATAAAATGTTTGTAGGCACCCTACCCTATTGAAATGTCTGTCTTTCTTAGTACCTCTGATGTCCTGGGGTCCTAGTTTTAACTTCAGCATCTGGTACATTGAGCTGCATGGCATTGAAGATCCTGATGTGGTGCAGCCGTGCCTTAACTGGTACAGTAAGGTATGTGTAAGAGAAGGTCATAGGCCATACAAGGTAACCACCTACCTCTGTTATCACATCTAAGAAAACATGTATAAAAATATTTATTTATTTTATCGATCTTTAAGGGGAAGTTGGGTCAAAGCCAACAGACGCAGCAGAGCATGCAGAAAAATAGGGACATGAGCACCTTTTTTACCTTTATTATAGAGGGCAATTCAGACAAATCAATGCAAAGGGAGGGAATTGTGTGTAACTAAGCTGTAACTGATTATTAAAATGTTAACAAAGTTGCAATTGTGTCCTTATGAAATAAACGGTAGCAAAACAATGTTATTGTAAGACCTGCAACAGAATAACTCAACAAAATGGGCGACCCACTCTCAAATCGCCTTCTAAAACAGATTACAGTGAAGACAAGATAATTGAAATACAAATCGTCTAGTGGCCATATATCGCTGTAGTCTGGCTAAAGCACTAACTTCTGTCTGAAGTTCTGTCTTTGTTGATCTTGTCAGCACGTTATGCAGAAAATGAAGGGCCCTTAGATCCTAAGTACAAATTGTATCCACCATCTAGTATTCAGTTTCTACTTCACTGCGTAACAGAGAGCGTAAATTCTGCATCCTCAATTTGTGTCCCTGTTGAGAACACATGCACTCTGACACATCCTTGGACTCCTTAGATCCTAAATCCTATGTTTCTGTGTTACCTCCCCATCGCCTCCCTTTGGCATTGCGCCACCTGTAGTACAGAGAACAGGAAGCCATTCGCCTCTGCCTCAAGCACTTCAGGCAGCACAACTACACAGAGGCCTTTGAGTCCCTGCAGAAGAAGACGCGGATAGCGTTGGAACACCCCATGCTGACCCATCTCCACGACCGTCTGGTGCTGCGGGGGGACTTTGATGCCTGCGAGGAGCTCATCGACAAAGCTGTCAGAGGTACTGCACACGTGGGGGGGAAGATCTGGTCTTGGGTGAATGAAGACAGCTTTGTGTGTAATCTGTTTAAAGGAACTAACGGAAAACTTCAAATAAAAGCCGGGTCCCATATAGACACAGGTACCTTTTACTGAAAAGCTGAAAGTTCAACAAAGCTGTATGCTATTGTTATGTGAGATGAATTGGAACTTGGTACATGTTTCCTTCTCTGCACTCAACCTGTGCTCTCACTTTGTACCCCGGGATGAATAATTATAATCTCATTAATAACCATATATCACCACGGTTCGGATGAGATGATTTCCAAGTAGACTTTGGAATAATCTAACATGCTACACATGTTATATTATTCATTGTTCTACATTTTCTAAAACTATGATCTCCAAAGTAGTCTACTGGTAAGAAATTCAGATGTATCGGCAAAGTAGGCTAAACAAGAGACAAACTAAGTCGAGTCGCTCCCTAACCTTTGAAGCAGTCATGAAGTCAAAATAGCTTGTGTGTCAATTCCTCCATTATTTATGTTTTTTCTTTAGTCTATAATTACGGGTCCACCAATCAAAATACTGCTCACTGTCTGCTATTGTTAGTCAAATTAATACCCACACAATAATGTTTTCTCCTTGTCCTGCAACATCTTGTTGGGTAGGCTTGTTTTCATTTCATGGCTACATTATATACTTGTTAAGAATAGTCTAACTTCACCTAAGGCTGGACAATAATTCAATAAAATATATACAGCGATTAAAACTTTTTCGATAACGGTTTAAACTAATTTCCGGTATTTCGATAAGCTATACATTTGTCACTGAATGACAGGCGCAGCAGTCAGCTTGCAGTGCTCTTACAGTGCAACCATTTCACTCGCAAATGCGACTAAAAATCTTGGTGTGCAAATGTAAAAAAATATGTAGGCCCACTTTGTGCGAGTGACTTCTAGCCACTATGTTTGCAGCTCTAATATGCTCAGTTGCGCATGTTATGAAATCCCCGTGCACAAGGACAATCGTGCGGCGCGCACTGGATACCTGTTCCAAACGTGCTTCCACTTCCAACAGGGTGACTGCGTAAATGTGTTTATTGTTACCATAACTACACTCCATCCATGTGCGTTGAAAAGTGTCTAGCTGTTCAAATCGGGTCTTGGAGCTGAACACAAACACACTCCCATATTAGCTACCTCGTCATTACAGCTAGCTAAAGCTAACGGGCAAGACACTAGCAAAACTGGTGGGAAAAAATGCCGGCGAACGATACATGCTCGTATGGTTAGAATGACAGGCTCATATGGTATGGTGCATGTGTGATCCGCCAGCCAGCTTTAAAATTGTGCTGCGTGTTTGTGCAATTACGGTAAAGACATGCGTTTACCGTACTCTCGCGTGAAGATACGATAAATAAGATAAATTTCTATATTCTATCCTAGTTATGCTGGTTGTCCTTCTCTAACTTGCATACCTCCACATTAAATATGGAGACGTTTTTACATGAAAACTTGTGGAAAAAAAACAATATGACCATGTCACAAGCAAATCTACTTCAGCAGATATTTTATAATGGGTCAAACCTAATATTGTTTCCTCATTCAGACATAATACTTTAGAGATAAACATACAATGAAAACAAAATACTAAAGGTGAATAATTGCTACTATAATTGAAAAACTGTTATACTTTGTTTGAATTTTGACTTTGCTCCCATATTTTTGTCTGTACTCTTAATTTTTTTGTCTGCGCTCCTAAATGTTTTAACTTGGGGGCATGTGTGCTCCTTGGGAATAAAGTCAGTGTAGCCTTGCCAGCTGTATTCAAGGTGAACAGAATAGAAACTATGACTCGCACTACAGCCAGTGCAAAGCAGTATGGGCTGTTTTCAGGTGCCAAATCATTTTACAGTCTGTAAGTAATGTCTTCTGTGGAACGTTCTGCTTAGTCACACGCACACCAGAATATTACTTACACTTGCTAAAAGGTGAACATTCATTTGTATGTTTTTAATTTCTAAAATATTATAGTTTCATTGGAGGTTTCATAGACTTGGCTAATTATTTTTTCAGAAGTACTCCGTTGTGGGTGCAAATATTCTGAGGCTTTTATTGTTCATATCGATATAGGAATTATACCGTATCGACCAAAATGATTACACACACACACACACACAAACACAAACAAACAAACACATTAAGCTAGATAGAGTTCTAGGTAAAGGGATCTTATATGTTTGTAAAATTTAAGAAGAAATGTATATTCCAGTGTCCCTGAAAGTGTTTATTAAAAAGTGACAAAAGAAATTGTTCCACCTTTTAAAAACAATGCACATTCAGTGTTTCCTCTGCAAACATTTAGCTGTGGTGCTGCGCCACGGCAGAATAATTGCCGCTACACCAAAACAAACTGGCCGGTGGAGTGATTTAGGCCTGGGCGATAAGTCAATATAATTAAAGTTTTTGTTTCTAAACAATTTGAAAAATGACTAAATCGCAAAATCGAGATTGATGCTTTCACCTGAATTTAACACCTTGGGTCACGCCAACGAGCGGCGCTCCCCCCCTCCCATTCTTTATCACGTGTGCGTCAGTGTGCGCTTCTCTCTATATAATGGCTGTTTCTCAATATGCGTTCTTTTCTGTTCTTGCGTTCTTGTGAAACGTCATCATTCACAGCCAAGTACTCTTCACAAGTTCACAAGTTCGCATCTAGCCAAGAACGGATAAAATACCAGGAAGTGTTCTTGATTAACGGCTTTTACCAAGGATGCATCCAGTGGTGACTTGTGTGAAATTGTCAGCGGAATATCCCAGAATGCATTTTGAATCAACAAGCTGCAATGGCAATCGAGAAAACGGACAATACTGGCTATACTTTTCGAAATACTACTGTTATTGTGTCACAAAATGCTGTTTTAAGAATTTTTGAAGCGAGAATATATACATTTTAACTTCAAATTTGTGGTCGATTTATGAAGATGGAGTGTAGTTTAAAATTTGCTACGATTTCGTAGATGTGAGGTCCCGCTTACAGGCTGCCGGCTATCAAGGGTTCAGTGTTGTCATCCCCAGGTATTGCGCAATAGCCTAGAACGATAGCCAAAAAATACGCATCTCAATCTACATCTGTTCTCAGAAGGACACTTGGCAAGATCGTTCCTCTCAAGAACAAAAGTTTGTACCTAGCGTTCTTGGAATTGAGAAACAGCCAATGTCTCTGGCTCCTCTGGTTGGCATCCACCAGTTTCCCCAGCGCAACCAATCATGTGCACCTGTGTGGGAATTATGTTGATGTCTTTTGGTTTCTGTCAGAGCCATGTGGAAGATGTATGGCAGCATTTTTGTTACAAAAGGCCAGCCCTCTGGCTGATTAATTTAGAGTAGTAAAATACTCTAGCCTACATGTTTTAAAATATGTCCTGAAAATCCCGCTAGCGCTTTCCGCTAATCAGCTAGCATTAGCCGCGATTAGCATTTTTTACTTTTTTACACTTTTATTTGTATAATATCTGTTATGCAATTACATGCATGATATAGGTTGGGATTAACCAGACTTGTTGTGATATGTACTGTAGCAATTTTTTATTATATTTGTAGATATTAGTTGCATTAATTTAAGCCTTGTATAGGCCATGTAACACTAGGGCTAGGCTATTGTCCTACTGACATTGGCCTCTATCTGGAGTTGGTCCCCAGGCGCTACACAGCGGCTGCCCAGTGCTGCCCACTGCTATCTTGAGGGATGGGTTAAATGCAGAGGATTAGTTACGCTACGTGTACAGTTTGTATGTGACAATAAAAGCACCTTTACTGTTAGTTAGCTCTGTAATTGTCTCTGTATAGTTATATTTGCTTATACATATTATTAGGCTGTTATTCCAATGAATTGTATAGGCTACATCACCTATTGTAGAAATTGTAGGCTAGTATTAAAGTCTGCATATTTCTCCTATCATACTATAACCACAGGACCCACTCAATATTTGTTGAAATATATTTATATTATTAGCCATCTGTATAGTATTGAGGCAGCTATGGTCAGAAATGCACAATAAGCATTTGACAACACACACTACATACAAACATACACAACCTCAAAAAATATATAATTCAAAATATAACATTTACATTACTTAATATTTCAATCGCTAGATATTATTTC
>JAODUK010031988.1:0-22627 GCA_027564635.1 Typhlichthys eigenmanni
GTGTGTGTGTGTATATATATATATATATATATACACACACACACACACACACACACACACAGTATATGTAAAACTGTACCTGTATGTGTATCTGAAATTTGGCATTGTAATATTATGGGATGACACTGTATTTATCAGTAATAACATGCGTATACAGTTCAATGGTCCTGTATTGTTTCCTAGCTAATTCAAGTCGGTAAGCAGGAGGCCATCCGCGTCCGAGCCATCCTGAGGTCTCTGGTCCCTATCAAGGACCTGGAAGGCGTCATCAGTATTCCCTTTGAGACCCCTGCACTGGCACCAGGTTAACCTGTTCATCACCACGTTAATGAAGCTGCACAAACCACACCGCAGCACCGACATACTTCTTCATTAACACAGGAGAAAAATATCCATTGTACTGTTACAGTTGTTTTGTTGTTCATGTTTTAAAAGACAAGTAAATAACTAGGCAAGCCTAGTCCAGCCAGCCGCGGGCATGAGCCAACACCATAGGCCAATACGGAGTTTAGCATGCAAGGTTGCTCTGTGAAACTCCACAGTTGCTATTGGTGAATTACCGTAAACTACTGTCTACATGGTGCATTATCACCACCTATTTTAGAATGTAGCGCATGCGTTTGAAAACCGACGCACTTCCCACAGCTGAGTGGTTTACACTGCTACTGTTCGATATTCAAAGCTACATGTCTGACAGCATGTCTCAAATGTCTTTTGTTGTCCATTAAGATGGCACCATGGTTGACCTTGACCCAGCCACAGTGTTTAACCCAGACCACAAAGCTGCTATGGTCCTGTTTCTGGACCGAGTCTACGGCATCGAAGACCAACACCTTGTCTTCCACCTGCTGGAAGTGGGCTTCCTGCCGGACCTCCAGTTGGCAGCCTCCCTCGACACTGTGAGCAGGGCCGGAAGCTTCCAGACAGCGGTCGACTGCATCTTTACACCGATCGATGCTGTTCACGTCGTCACATACTAAATAATTCAGTAGAGCAGCGGTTATCCCCCATTTTAACCCACAAGCCCTGATGGGGGGTTATACATTATAGTCCTGTCCTGATATCATCTTTCGACTCCCTACTTCCGAACCCTCATAACAATTCTCTCTCTCGTTTCAGCATTGATTTTATCCACCTGTTAGTGTGATTGCCTATTGATTAACATTGCACAAGGAGGTCGGCTTCATCGCTGTTTTCTGCTTGGATCTCCTGAAGTGACCACTAACCCACTGCACTGGAAAGACCCCTGAATTGAGTGGTTTGCTGTGAATCTGGATTTTGAACAAAGGCATGCTTGGTTCAGTTATCATTAAAACTAATTGTGTGATTTTTCTGAAGCATTTCCTAATACATTAATCACTGCTATGTAAATACATTGTTGATAACCTTCTTGATGTACAGTATCTGCCTGTTAAAGTTGGGGTTAGCAATTCTAAATCCAATACATCAATACAATAATTTAGTAAATATCTCTAGCTCTGTGTGTGTGCCGGAAAAAAAAACAATCTGATGTTTCTACACAGCCATAAATGGGAACACCAACAAAATGGCTCAGGTCGCTCAGAATCGCTGACTCCACCTTTAACTAACATAGTTAATTAATGTACAGTATGCTGTAGGTTACTTCTTGAAATGATTTCCTCAAATTTTTGTTTGAGTTAATACCAGTGTTTGTTTATTTTAAAAAAACAATGTTTTTCTCAGACAGGACAGTGTAGAGAGACAAAGCGAGTAGGAGAGGGCCCTGGAAGAGCACCATGGCCCACGGGCATGGACTTATCGCGCGCTCCACAGCCCCGCTTTAGTCCTATAGTGTTTTTGACGCTCCCGTATATGCTGACCTGTCCCTTTCTCTTCTCCCCCCGGGTCTGGCCTGCGCTTGCAGCCTGACCTGGGCTCCACAGATATGGCCCTGTCCCTCAACAGGTACCTGTGCACCTCCGTGCTGCCCCTGCTCACCAAGCACGCGGCCCAGTTCCGCGATGCCTCAGCGGGCCGGGCCCCGCTGGTGGACTCCCTGGTGCAGGCCGTGTACCGGCTCTCAGGGGCGCTGGGCCTCACCAGGGCCCAGAGGGACTCCATCGAGGGTTGCCTGCTGGCCGTCTGCAGGTACGGTGCGCTGGCTACGCTACGTTCACGCTCACCTCAGCCCATTAAATACTTTGTTTTATTTTACAGAAATAGGAAAAAGGGCAAAAAAAAAGAGCAACTATTTGTTGTAGTCACCAATATTTGAGAGACATTACATCAAATTTTTGTTTTCTCAGTCAACTTCAACCATCTGTGATGCAGCCACTTTTCCGTCGGCTTGCTTTTGATGTACCGCGACTTGCAGCCAACATCGACATGCCTCTCAAGGTGGACCACCATCATGCAAGCTTTGTGTGATGAGTATATACACTGCAAAAAATGCCCTATCAAATATTAGTGCAAATATATTAGTTATGAGCTCACTAATGCTTAGAACAAGCAAAGCTGTCTGTAAGTGAAATTCACTTGATAAGATGTCTTACATTTACTTAAATTAAGTCACTAGATAAGCTATATATATTATAAACATGTCCAACTAGATTTTAAATCTAAAAACAAGATTATCACACTAAAATAGATAAAGTTTTTGCAGTGTAGATTATCTGTGCAATAAATTGTTGTTTTTAATTCTACCACTTCCTTTGTGCACCAGCTATTGACCAATCACTATGAACACAACTGGAAATACTATTCTCTGATTGGAGGAGAGAGCCTTGGGTCTGCCTCTGCAGAGGAGCTTCACCTGTCCAGGAAGTTGTTTTGGGGGGTGTTTAATGCTTTGGCAAAGAAGGTAAAACAACCTGAGGTTGAAGGTTGAATTACATACATTATATAAATGAACTTGAATACATTCAAGACACATCTGCGAAACCTCAGTAGTTGTATTTACATTGTACGTTTTAGATGCAGGTTTATGAAATGTAAAGAGAGAAATGGCAACAACATACATGTCAAACTTACATATTTACTATGACCTTCCAACATACAAAAAATCTGACTTATGACAGAATGTTGAAGGCACTATAGATGTACCACTGAGACATAACATCAGTAAGTAGAGAGCATAATGACACCATGCACAGATCAGGATAGCCATCCAAATATGATGAGAGGATGAGGAGAGACAACGAGGAGGCTATCAAGAGGCCAACAGCAGTATTGGAGGAGCTACAGGATTGGTGCTGGTCACTGCATGTCCCTACCATCTTCCATGTTCTGCACATGTATGGGCTACAGTGTAGTAAGAAGAATAAACATGGGAGCCGTGTAAATGAAGGCACCACAGCCCGTAAACACAATACTGAACTGAGTGTGGAGCATGAGGGCGCTACAACGTCGTCTGTTGCTTCTCTTCAACTGGGTCAGCTTGTCAAGATACTATAGACGTAATGATGACTATCCTCAAATATCAAGATCTGCTTTGGCACAACACCACTGCTGCCTCTGTCAGACAGCTAAAGATGAGGAATTTCACATTCCATCATGACAATGACTCAAAGCACACATCCAAGTAAACCAAGGCACGGCTTCACAAAAGGAAAATCAAAGTCTGGGATTGGCTCAGACAGAGCCCAGGCCTCAATCCCATCAAACATCTGTGGAATGACCTAAAGAAAACACACAGGAGATCCCTCTCAACTTAAAGGAACTTTTTTGTTCCAACACTCAAACTATATTTACTTTGCTTATCTAGACTTGTCCCAAAAAAGTTCCTTGGAACAAGTCTAGATAAGCAAAGGCAATATAGTTTTTATTATTATTATTATTAGTAGTAGTAGTAGTAGTAGTAGAATATACTTGCTGCTGTAATAAATGCAAAGGCTGCATTTACAAAATATTAGTTTATTTGCAGACAAGGTAGTGTAGGTATTCTGATAATTCACTCTTGATTTTTTATTGTTTTTGTTTGCTGGAAGAAAATTAGGAGTAAGTAGATTAGATAACATTTATAAAACCTGCAATTTCATAACGGCGTGAACTGACCTTTTACATTATGTATGCCTTTTACGATAACGACCTTTAAGCATCCTTAGCTGGACGCCTAACCCATACTGGCCCCTTATGTAAACTTAATTGTACCTGTTTTTTGCTAAAAGCATAAATGACCTAATTGTAAATGCAGGTGACATGCTGCAAATGGAAATGCAATCAGAACCGAGTAATCAAGGAAATTTTAATTTTGCTGGTCTAATAGCATTTAATCATCTTATGCTGATATGACTAGGATTTTAATTTTCACTGGCCATTGCGAACACCCAGTCAGGCTGGTTAATCTTGTGAAGGCCAGAATAAGATTTATCCAACATTTGTTCAAATTAGACAAGTGGGTGGTGAGATATATTGCGCCTGTGGAATTGATGAAAACACAAATGAACACTGTTGAGACCCCTTTGGCAAGGTAATGTCAGATGTCGGTATTGAGATGGAGAGTTCACCTGATTTTAATCTAAATTGATCTCTCCCTCCTAAAACCACTACAGAAAAAACAACACCAAAGGGGTTCACTTTTTGACCCACCCCAACAAAATCAATTATTTATGGCATGCAAACCCTATGCAAGCATTCCAGGCATACTGTAATATAGTATAACACTGTAAAATTCACAGTATATAAAACAAACTGTAAATATCTATTTAAAATTACCCCTCCCCACATTAATCATACAACCCCTTAAATTTTCCAGACCCAAAGTACCACATACAGTATACATATACAATATATACTGTATACGTATATACACTGTGTATATACGTATACAGTATACCGTATACAATACACTATGTTTGTGTATAATGTATATACAGTATGTATACTTACACAGCATATAAATACATTTACAGTACACACACCGTGTTCATATTTGGACTAATCCTGCATCTTCCACTCATCTCCACCATGCCACCATGCCACCACCCCCGCACCACCTCTCTGCTCCACAGCCCTTTCAGCCAGAGCTATTCAGGCTGTCCCTGCAGTGCCTGGCGGCTGTGGCGGGGGCGCTGCCCCCCAACCACGTGGATCCACGCTGCGTGACCCGCACGGAGCGGAAGGGCTCAGTGGACATCGACGGACACTTTAACCCCCAGCCAGTAGACACCTCCAGGTAGGAGGGCTTTATAAAGACAGCAGAGACGGCTGCCCGTCAAAGAAACACTAAAGAATACTAACATAGTCCCTGTAGGCAAGTCTGGCCTCTCGGCAGCCATCTGTGAAACACATCCGGGCAGTTATTAGGAAGACAGTGTTGAAATGAATTGGGAAAGAGTCGTAACTACACTTTCAATTGCCACGGGACATAAAAATGTCATTTGCACTTGCGAGTAGAATCTGATAAAAACCTGCTTCTACTGTGCCATACGCAACAACGTTTTGCGCCAGTCTTGCGCCAGTGCAACCACACAATTGGTTAAATAGGGTAATGCTTGGCAGTTATAAACCTATAACTATACTACTGTATATAAGGTTATAAAGCAGACCATTGGCTCTCTTGGGGGGAGGCGGGATATGTTTCAGAATTTCAGAGTTTCAGAATAGAGCGCCATTCAAAATTCACTGAAGTGGAATGTCTCCTTTATGTAGTGTCACTGATAATAATATCCAGTCAGTGATTGTAAACTAATACATCCAGCCATCCATTGTCTTGACCACTTCTCCATTAGGGTTGCGGTGTAAGCGCTGCCAAAATAGTCTGGTGTTTCGACACTGTCCTGGCTCTGTAAATGGGAGCACACACACAAAGGTGTGCAGACTATTCCAGCTTTGGCAATGCATGCTTTGGGAGCAGAGCTTCTGAGGGAAGAAACACCCTATGACATTGAAGGGAAATATGTTGTGTTTTTTTTGGGGGGGGGGTTGATCGAGTTCAAATATCAACAATATCACTCCAGCATCTCTCTCCACCTTTTGAAGAGTTTGTATTTTTTCATTTGATGGTGAATGAATGATTGTGTTCAATTGTGCCAGAAGAAACAGGCACATTACCTCACCTGCCTTTTGCCACTTATTATCTCACGCCGTTCAGCGTTTACACAGACACGTAGTAATAATAATAATTATGAATCACTTTTCTCCCCTGTTTAGCGTGCTGCTGCCCGAGAGGCTGGAGTTAGTGGTGAATAAGTATGCAGAGCACACCCATGAAAAGTGGTCACTGGACAAGGTAATATTGTGGTAATCATGCACCTGGCTTGATGAATGGCGTCCCGGTCAGAACTGTAACATTCATATGAAACATTTTGCAGACAAATGAAACACACTTTGCAGACAAATGAAACACTCTTTGCAGACAAATGCGTGTCTCTTTTGTAGCGAGGATAACATTAGTCTGCCTCTTAGTTTTTCCTTCGGGGAGCAAACAGATGGAAGATTACGCTGGTCTGCTGAATACACATTACATAATGTATGGGCTTGTGTGTTGCCTTTGACAGTTTGCCAATGGCTGGGTACATGGCGAGCAGCTCTGCGAGAACAGCAAGGTTCACCCTCTCCTGAAGCCATACAGGGCTCTGGCAGAGAAGGTACAGGCAAAGTCAGTCAGTCTGCAATCTGTACAGTGTTCTCTGGCAATGGAATTACGGCACTTGGTGACAAATCACTAAGGGCATTTGAAATGTGTTTAATGGTGCATGAAAGTTTTCAAATGCCCCTGAAAGTGCGTTTGCTTACAATAGCTTTTGTATAAAATTAGCTTGTTAGACTCGTATTGCCTGTGATCAGGTTGTAATGTATATCCTTTTGAGGAGAGAGTATTAGAAACTCCTGGCAAAAACTAATTTAGTTACACAACTATTCATATCCATGTAAAGCCTGAGTGCACCTCATTAGATTTGATTTGCCCTGTGGAGTTATGCGCTCTTTCCTACTAGTGTCATTTTACAAACAGTCAAACTATTACATTTGTATTTGCGGCACCGCTGTGATTTCTAGTTTTCCATTTTGATGCTATTGATGTAATGTTTGTGAACGGATGAGTGATTTAATTCTGAGTTCGTCCAGGACAAAGAGGCCTACCGCTGGGCCATCAAACAGACACTAAGGAGTATGCTGGTTTTTGGCTGGACCATAGAGAGAACCAACGAGGTAGAAATGTTTAGCCTTCACAGCTGCACGCGAAGGATCTCCCAGGTTGGACAAGTATGTGTGCCCTAAATGTTTTATGCTATGGGTTCAGTGACGTTTTAATCTTCAATTTAATAGTGGGGCTAAATAAAATAAAATTGACTTCAGTAGCCAGCTGAGGCTAGTTCAGGCTTAAAGCAGGATATCATTTTACAATATAATAAACAGAATTTATTTACAGTTATTACACAATGAATTGCAGTTCTTTATGGTAGGGCTATGCCCCACTTACCCTTGGAAGAAAAACGCAGATGTATGGGTCCAGGCTTAAACTGAGTTTACCTACAGGGACATGCTATTTACGTAGATATGCACACTGTATGTGTTGTGGGAACAAACCCTTTTGCCTGCTGTTTAGCTGTCTTTTGAGGGAGCATCCACCTTCAGCCCTAAACCCATGGACATGAGCAGTGTCACCTTGTCGTGGGATCAGTGTGTAAGCCATGACACATTTGCTTTATTCACTTCACCTGCATACTGTACAGCCTATAACAGTGGTCTGTAGGCCTGTCACGATAAATATTGTGTATTATCCCATAAATAATTGCGATAAACAATAATTTTTCTTCTTATTGTATTGTATCTTTGGACCTTGAGTATGCAATGCAGGCTTGATTGATTGATATTACCCACGTGTATCTTGTGTTGTAGTCTATGGCTGAGCAGTTGGCTGAGAACTACCACAACGCCTGGGCCAAGAAGAAGCAACTTGAGCTAGAGACTAAAGGCAAGAGAGACCATAATGATCTCTGATGTTCCTAGAGCAGTACGTTAAAAGCTCCACCCCTCCGATGCTTTATAACACTACTAGCTCCGTAGGGGGTGGAGGAGCCGAGAGGAGTACCAGCCACTAGAGAGGCCACCTTCATGGGTCCATCTCTGTGTTCAGGTGTAGGTGGGGACCACCCCATGCTGGTGTCCTACGACGCCCTGACAGCCAAGGAGAAGGCCCGACTCAGGGAGAGAGCCCAGGATGTGCTCAAGTTCCTCCAGCTCAACGGTTACACCGTGTGGAGGTAACAGCAGTCATAAAGATGTCAAGTGTATGCCCCCAGTACCTTATCCTCCAATCAGACATCCCCTATACCTCATCCTCCAATCAGACATCCCCTATTCCTTATCCTCCAATCAGACATCCCCAGTACCTTATCCTCCAATCAGACATCCCCTATACCTTATCCTCCAATCAGAAATCCCCTATTCCTTATCCTCCAATCAGACATCCCCCAGTACCTTATCCTCCAATCAGACATCCCCTATTCCTTATCCTCCAATCAGACATCCCCTATTCCTTATCCTCCAATCAGACATCCCCCATTACCTCATTCTCCAATAAGACATCCCCCAGTACCTCATCCTCCAATCAGACATCCCCTATATCTTGTTCTCTAATAAGGCATCCCCTTAAACATTATTCTCCAATTTCACACTCCAAACATCTTATCCTTTAATAAGACAGCCCCTATACTATATCCTCCAATCAGATATTCTCTATACTGTACCTTATCCTCCAATCAAGCAATCCCTGTACCCTATTCTCCAATTAGATATTCTCTATACTGTACCTTATCCTCCAATCAAACATCCGCTATATCCTATCCTCCAATCAGATAGGCTCTGTACCTTATCCTCTAATCAGAAATTACTTTTGCTATTTTAATGGCAGATAAATGGTCGGTCTGCCAAGCCCAAGATTCAAAAGAGTTGGACATACATTATTCATGGTTGTGTGTAAGCATAACATACGATCAGCCAATCAGAGTGTCATCTCCCATTCCCTAAAAAATCCAGGCGTGCTTGCACCACGGGCAGATAGCTATTATACCGGCGGATTTGTGAAAGCGCTGGAGCAGACCATCTCGGCAATAGCTAGATTCCAACAAGATCCATAAAATATGTAGATGTAGTCTCCACAATGATTCTATTTCACGTGCGTTCCTCTGCATCCCTGTGTGTGTAACAAGCAGGGTGTATGTGTACATACACCTTATTCATTATAGTAGAATGTGTCTATATTACATTCCCACGGGCACTAAGATAAGAGCAAGTGTATTTGCTATTTATTTATTTATTTATTTTATGCTAGTCTTCCATGGTCATGGGCGACACCACATAAAGAACTGACCAGTATAGTTGCACCTGGGACTCATAGGCAGCCGCCTCAAGTTCACCCAGCAGTCAGGTCCACATGGGACATTAACACACAAACTCAACTCAACAACCTTCAGTTAAAAAGACAGAGGGACACCACAGTTAACCACACATTTGGTTGTTAATGCACCATGTCAGGTTGAGAGCCTTTTTCAAGCCTCATAGCGGTCTGACCCCAGTCTGTGTTGCTGAACTGCAATGACCAGCAGTAGCGCTCCATCAATGGGAAAAGTAATTACAATCCACTTAGGCTCTCAACAGAACACGGCCCTGTAATATATCTGCTACAACACATGTGGTGTATTAGAAAGGTTAGGGCTGATAAGAGCCACAGGGTTGTTGAACGTCCTTGTTTTGACCTGCCTTCACAGGGACAGAAAGACAGTTGAGATGGATTCTCCAGCTATAGCCAGCCGCTTTGGCTACACTTTGCTTCAGCAGCTGTTCTCCTACACAGACAAGGCCCAGGAGCACGTGTTGGAGCTGGGTAACATTGTTTTTCATCTTGGAAATGAACGAACAAGGTTAAACGAGAAAAGCTATAATCACTCACTTTAAATGAATGTCTGGTAAAATGTCAAAATGATGTCAAAATAGTTCATCCACAAATGTGTTTCACATTAATTACTGTATATGGCTGTAAAAGGTATACATCATTATCTGATTTAGAGACCTGTAATGCCTAGGCTTATGACCAGGCTTTTTAATTGTTAGTTAATACGTTTTTTTGTTTTTTTTGTTTTTTATTAATCCGAAAATCCCTCTTGAGAATGTACTACAGTATAATGTAGTAGTACAATCATATTTTAATATAGAAGAGACCCTTAGGCATTTATCCTTTCTAATGCTTTATTAACTAGATGTTGGCTGAAGTGAAGACTTAACATGGCTCGGGCTACAATGGAGAGTGTGAAGAGCTTTTATATATACAAGTATACAGTATATATACTATGAATATGAGTATGTATACTGTATATATAGTGTGTGTGTTGTTTCTATAGAGGTAATGCAGACTAGAGGGCAGGTTACCAAAGGGGAGACACCTCAACAGCAACAGATGCATTTTTTCTCCAAGGTAGGTGATTACAGCCACACTATACATTCAATACCAATCCACCTTCTGTTTCCTCTCTTCTGATTACCTGCAAGATCTTAATCCTTGCTGTCTCCATTTTTACCTTCTCTCCCATTCCGTTATCTTTCACCCTCCTTGGCTTTTACATTCTCTCTTCATTTATTTCAGCTAATTAGTTTTTGTTGGAACGTTGCCATGGACAACCCCACTAAGTGAAATTCTTTGTGGCTGCGTAATTTACTTAGCCATTTTGAAATCCATATGGGTGTGTCAATTGCCATCATCGCATTGATTAAGCCCTCCCACACAAATGTTCCTCTGAGGAAGAGCTGAATAAAAACGGTTTATTTCATTCTGATGGGACCCTGTTAGTCAGACTCAGTCAACCAAGTCTGTCAACAGCTATGCATCATGTCTCTCTCGCACAGGCACGCACATCCACGCACGCACGCACGCACATGCATGCACACGCACGCACACAGAGGCGTGCGTGCCTCTCAGTTCCTTGGTCGTATAGCCAAGTGGCAAATCAAGCAGAAAGCCAAATAATCCTTACTGGTACTACATTGACCACGTCTAAGGGGAAGCAGATTGCATATTGCAAACCCCAAGCCTTACCAGTAGAAACACTAGAAGTAGAAACTTCTATGTTTCTAAAAATGTTCTCAAAGCTCAATTAAGGAGAATATTTCACACATTCAAATCCTGTCCTGCAATTAGAAGTTGTCATTGAGGGCTGGGGTCCTACTTCAACAATCCTGCACCAACCTCTGCCATTTTATTGGGCCCAAATTTGAGAAATGTCATATTTTGACATGTCCGTAGCGTGACCGGGTTGCAGCCATCCCTGTAACGTTTGACAGCTCATCGGATATGCTACTTCAAAATTAGAGCTGTTCCCCATGGGACTTGTGCAGTTTGTTTTTAAAACTGTTGGGAAATATATCTCTTATTTCTGCTTGTGTGTGTGTGTGTGTGTGTGTGTGGGAAGGGCTTAATGCTTTAAATATCTTGAGCTGTGGCAGGCTGTCTTAAAGACATAGTCAGCTATTGCAAGCTAAATGTAAGATAATACACTAATACTGTATACTTAATGTTCTCTGTGCGTGTTGAAAAAATAATGTGGTACTTACACAGACCTGGCTCCGTAAGGAACATGAACAAAGTGGCGAACACCGCTCGTATCAACAAAGCCGTAGCACTACGCTTTGCTTCACAATGCCCTTCGACATATGAGGCACCGCCGCCGAGAACCACAGAGCGATACTGTTTTGATTTGAGCTCGAAGTTAGCAAAATGACTGACCCTGCCTTTAATAAGATGACTCGTCACATGGTGCATGTCCATACAAAAACACAAACAATAAGAACACAAAACATTAGTGTACAATCATTTAGTGATTTGTGAGAGCCATTTAATACAGTTAATAATAAACATTTACAGGTTGTCCTACCTCTGATGGAACAATTCTTGACGAGCCACCGATTCTACTTCCTGTCCACCTCTGGTGGTACCCATGGAAACAAAGGGCTCTCCTCAACTAAGGAAAGGGAGATGGTCACCAGGTACACAGTATCAGCAACCTCACTACTGTGTAATAGTACTGAATCAATTATTTATAATACACATAAATAGTTCATTTTCTTTACCTGTACGACTGTATACAGTAAATTCTTTCATTATTGCTTTAGGGGGAACAAAACTCACTTGTGTTTGAGGGCCTCGCTATCTTAATTAAAGTGTCTTTCAGTCACTTCATTATCTTCTTACTCCCACGCCATAATCCACTTATTTGTCCTTTCTCCCTGTAGCCTTTTCTGTAAACTGGGAACTCTATTGAGACACAGAATCTCACTTTTCGGTAAGGAAGGTGTACGAAATGTTTCATTTATTATTTGCTCTTGCTTCGTAATGTTTACAGTCACACTCCTGTCTGTTGTACTCTTTGTGTGCATAACTCAGATCCAATAATTGTCTGGAAGATGAATTTGTTGTGTGTAAGCAGTTTCCTGTGTGTGCCTTTGTTCCTGCCCTGTTGCTCATAATGGGCTGGTGTCTTGTTTTCCCAGGCTGCGAATGCTCATCCATCTCCAGATGTCTACATGTTTTGGCCCGGGCTCTGGATGCCAGGTATAGCTAGATGGCACTGGTGTCACACACTGCCTATAATTGGTTTCCCCTCCACCGCCTCTGGGCACATTAATGCCAACCCACGGTGTCCCAGGATGAAGCGGGTTGGTGTAATTGACCCACTGATACACGTTGGTATCGTATTTAGTCCCTCAGGATGTTATGCCTTCTCAAGCGGGACGACAAGTAGCAGTGCTTTCTTCTGTGTAGCAGAGATTGATGTCAAAGGGACTTTTCTTGTTGCACAAATTAGCACTTGATTGATGACGCTGATCTGGTTTCAATTTAGCTAGCAGGTGAAATATTGCGAAACACGTTAAACTACTTAACTTTTAGCACTCTTCATTCACCATTGCTCATCCAATTCATTCTTGTTATACTGTGTATAACACATATTTTCATCTGTAGGTTTTTTTCCTTTTCCGTTCTGGGAAAAAAGTGGATGGCTGTCGTGTTTAGACTAAACATAGTTGTTGCGGTTGTTGTCGTGTGAGTTTGCCAAGCCTGTAATGAATAATTATTAAGAGTTGATTGAAATTGATGCAAAACCTAATTGAGTATGTTAGCCACATTCATTATTTTTCTGTAGTTGCAGGAATCACCTGAGGCACAGCCTAATCAATGGTGTCGAGGGATGGAGGGAGCAGTCTATATGATACAATTCACTGCCTGTGTACTGTCAGTTCACAAGTTACAGTACTGTTGCGTTAAAGGAACTACGTTATGTGGCTATTCTTGTCACTACCTGCGTTAACATGGACTCTATTATTCCGATTGGAATAGGGTTAAAGAAAAGTATCCATATCAACGAGAGAGAAAGGCCCAACCCAATTTCAAAGCAGAGGAGTAGTATAACCCGTTGCATCAACACGTTCTCATTCCCAACTCGTCAAAAATTGCAGCTTGGTCAATGGCCTTTCTCGTCCCTTTTCGAAACGTTAGAAAGATATGTTAAAATGTAATTACTACACACAGCCTATACCGAAATGTAACTGAAACTATTTAATAAAGCAAAAATAATAATAATAATAAATGTAATAAGCTAAAAATAAACCGGTGGTAACTACGTAGCCTTGCCGTAACAGTCAATGACCAAAGTCTTCATCCTAAGACACCAAAGGCTTTCTAACGCTTCGAAAATTGACGAGAGAGGCCATTGACCAATTTTTGACGAGTTGGGAATGAGAACGTGTTGGTTCCATAACCCGGTGGGAAGAGGAATTCTACCATGTAAACAGTTACACCCATTTAATTCCTGGTTGCGTTCTTCTGCACATGCCCCGTCTTGGGCTACTGGTGCTTTCTGTGATGCTTGCTTGGAGACGAGGCGGTAGGCTCGATCTGGACAGTCACTGTACACATTCTGGGCAAAACAATTTTGACAAGCGCAACTAAGTGAATGGGAGCTAGTACGCTGACTTCATCTGAAGCCGTAAATCCCTCCACCAGTCTCACTCTCCCCGACGTGCCTGCACCAAAGGCTAGTCGGTTAGCCTTTTTGCTAGTGGGAAGTCACATTACCGAGCTTATAAAGTGTAGATGTTTAACATCTAAACATCTATTCCGTTTAATTGTGACGGTGTATGTAAACACTTGACCCGATTAGATGACCCCCCCCCCCCAAAAATCTTAGGACCCTGATGAAGTCGTCTTCAGAGTCCATCCGGGTGTCTCTCCGCCTTTTCTTCGACGCTGCCGCCGTTGACCTGGAGATGACCGTGGAGAACCTCTCGGTAGCCCTGGCTCCGTTGCCCCAGGGCCGGAGTCAGCACAGGGGAGTGGCCCAGGTCGTCAGCTACACAATATCCATCCTCCTCCCAACCCTCACTGCCCTCTTCACACATCTCAGCAGCCAGAAGTATGGAGAGGAACTCCTGGGTAATGACCCCGAAATACACTATAGGCTGTAGACAGGCTGTTAAATGTACTGTAGCTGTGCTAGCTTGTTTTGAGAACATTTAAAAAAATTACATTCAATTAGCATCATCAGAATGCAAACATACCAATGTGTAATGATTCCAATAGTAGTTTCCAGTGTTGCGATGTGGTATAAATGCTCCCATCACGGACTTCACACCCCTCACATCTTCAGAGGATCAGATTACGCAATCCTTCTCTAATCTCAGCCACCTCTCACTCCTCGCTCATTCTTATCTTCCCCGTATGTTCCCTCCTCTCCACCATATGCCAACAGCAGCACAAACATCTGGCTTCCACACCTTCTGAAAGAGCTCAGGGATGCCCCCCCCCTCCTCTCCCCTCGGCGTCAAACCTCAGAGTCTTTGAAACCACATCTCATTAAGTCTCTTGAGCTCTGGCCGCACAGATCCGCTGGCATATGCTAACACTTTTGCTCCCCCCAGGACTCATTTATTACGTTCATCAGCACCCATAAAGCTAGCCTTGTGAGACCTAGATCCCCCCGAGCTCTCAAGCTGTTTGGCTGCGATAAATTAGTAAAACCTCAAACGAAAAAAGTTTTCTCCCCGGTCAGAGAAACATTGCACAAATCGCCGTGTCCAGTTGAATAGTTCAGTCGAGGGCTACAGCGCAAAGTTTGTCTCAAAGTTACATAATTGAAAAAAGGAATAAATGTGTGTTTCAGTCTATTCGAAAACACAAACACAAGTATAAAGTATTTTCATAAATGACAAATAATAGCACATTTACAGTATATAAATGCTAACCTATAAGTCACAAGTAAGGAATTTTGTGTTTGGGGATACAGTAGCACGTCACATTTGTAAGTCGTGGAGCATTTGAGGATCAGGGTACTTCCATTTACAAACACATTGGAGACATTTCAAGAGTGATCCTATCCTAAAATATTTGATTGACACCTATTGGCTCTGCCTCTACCCCCAAACAATTTTGAATGAAGCATTTCCAGACTGAATTGTGCAGTGGCAAAAAAAAATCGACATGCCGCTCAAAAGATCAGGACAGACGTTGTAGTTCATTGCTCTCAATGTATGGCATCAGTTGTCCTTCCTGGGGTCGTTGGCCGTGTCACTGTGACACATGGGGAAAGCTGCATTTGAACAGTGTATCTCTCACATCCCTCTGTTCCTAAGACCGACTATCCCTCTCTGTTGCAGTGGACACTGTGCGGGTGTCCTGCTACAGGATACTCAACAGCCTCTACTCCCTTGGCACCTGCAGCATGGAAGGGTAATGTCTACAAGTAGGAGCTGTAGGATGCACCATTGTTTATTTCTCTTTTTGAACAATGCCATGGTTAACGACGTGTTGCACTGTGGCCTTTTCTTGTAATTATTCTCACAAGCCGCGTCAGTGTGAGGGACACCTCCGAGGTTGCCTTTAAATATTGATGTAACACAACCGGGCAGGTGAAATTAGAGCGATTCCCATTTACCCCAAATGCTCCACAAAGTGTGAATGCAACTAGACAAGTAGGAACAAACACTTTAAAGGCTTACGCCCTTTACATACTGGATGCGTATTTTCCCTACGCTGCCTAGTTTTTTTACACAACTACAATGTAACATTCTACATGACAACTCCTTCTGATTACAGTTGGTATCCACGGTGATGATAGCAGGTCACATGGACGGTCTTATAAGCTAACGTAGTAAAACCTGGATGAAACTGACATCTCTCCGGGGGAAATGTGATTATTAATATAGTACAACTACACATTTCGCCAATAAAATGAACCACAGCTTTATTTTCGGTACAGCCAGGTCACGTTTACGCATGCGCTGAATATTTGTCAACGCGTGCGCAGCCCTTACGCAACGCCATGTTGCAAGCTCTACGCTGCGCACCGCAGGAAATTAATGAATTTCCTTTGAAACGGTACGCAACTACGCATCCAGTGTGTGACCGCCGTGAGAGATGGTATCAGAATGTGACTTTGGCTGTCTTGAGGGGAAGCTGCAGCGCGTGATAGGACCTCCCAGCTTGCCTTCCTCTGCTCTCCGCCTGGTGCTAACGGTGGCGTTTGCGTCCAGACAGAGGCAGGCAGCGGGGGCCTGTCTAGCAGCCCTGGCCGCGGCTTTCCCGGTCCGCTTCCTGGAGCCCGGCCTCAACCAAGACAACCCCTGCTCCATCTACGACACCATGACGGCCGCGGAGAGAGAGGGTAATATATGCTTGCACGCACACACACGCACACACACACGCACACACACACAGAAGCATCACACACAGAGCAAAGCATGTACGCATGCACACGCATACGCACATACAGGTTTTCCAGCCTTTTCCCCCTTTAATTCAGCCATGACCCCCCGGCAACACACACCCTCATACCCCCATACACACACACACACACACACACGCGCACACACACACACACACACACTCTTAATCCAACCTTTTCCTCCTTTTATTCAGCCTTGAGCATTACCCACACACACTCTCACACATACTCACATACATGCATTGCACACACACACACAAACGCTCATAAACACACGCACACACACACACACACAGTCTCATACATACTCACAAACTCACACACACACACAGTCACAACCAATCACCAAACCCCCACACATCAACAGCATCCATCCAGCTGCCTCTCCTCTTATCTCCCTCCACAGCCCTGGGGGCACTGCACAGTTCCCTGCTGCCGTCTCTCCAGCAGGCCCTGGAGGAGGTGGAGGAGCTGGCTTGCTCCGGGGGGCGGTTGGCCCGATACGCCCATACTACCCAGGTCACCCTGCCCCTGGTGTGCAGCTACCTGGCTCGCTGGTGGGGCCGCCAGGAGGACCAGGAGGAGGGCCAGGAGGGCCAGGAGGACCAGGCCTGCAGCTCGCTCACGCCCAGCCACGCCAGCCAGCTGCTGGGTCACGTGCTACGCATTCTGCACCGTAACCTGGGAGATGGAGGCCAGGGCGAATGGATGCGGAGCCTGGCAGGTATGGTGTTTGGTAACCATGACAGCGCCTCCGCTCCCTCGAGGCACAGTGCAGCCGAATATTTTACAGTGATAGAATGATAAAAAGCATTTTAATGCATTTCAATGGAAGCACAAATGGAACGCTTCTGGTCTGTTAAGTGGGCGTGTCACCAACGACGCTTTGCTGTGCAGGCTGACGTAAGCAGCGTCCAGATAGCTAGATCTAACATGCATGGCCTGAGACAAAGTCAATTTACCTGAAAACAGTTTGCTGCAGAAATACTGTTGAGGCCTCAGATTGATCGTAGGTACTTCAGAATTAATGTAATATACTCAAAATACCCATTAACGCCCCCAGAGAGAAATAATGGCCAATAGTATGGTGAAATCTGTGTACCTCCCCATTGTATGCTGGGCCGTTCTGGTCTGCATGAAGGGTGAAAAGTTGCCCCCTCCTTCTACAAATAGAATGTGGAAGTGCCGTCCGTTGGAACCTCTTTGTTTAATGATATTCCCTTTGGTGCACCCCAGTGGTCCTCAGTAAAGGTACAGTCAGCTATTTCAAGCTAATTGTAAGCAACAACACTTTTTTTTCAAATTCACCAACTTTCATCTCACATTTCACCATCTTACTGTTCTGTGTGCATGTTGAAAGCATACTCTGGTACTTCTACACAGCCCTGGAGGCAAACACCGCTCACAACATCAAATACTTTGCTTCTCAATGCGTTTTAATGTGTAAGGCAGCGCTGCAGAGAGATATTGGGCCCTATCTTACAACCGGGCAATGCGGCTCAATGCGGGAACTCAAGTGTATTCGCTAGTTTCAGACCGGCGTAGTTGTCATTTTCTCATCCAGTGCACACATTGTTTAGCAAATGCACTTGCATTTAGACATGAGGTGTGGTCTAGCGCATTGCTGGTGCATTGCTATATCTTGAGGCAGCGGAAAGTGATTACGTGATTGACCATTTTAGATTTATATTTGTAGATTTGTTCTATTTGTGTCATATCCTTTGTATTTACAGTGTAGTGATAATAATACATTTTTGTATCTAATCAAATGTTATAATCATAATAATGTCATAACTATGTTATAATAATTACTACAATTCCATCCTGCGGCCACCACTTATAAAAGATTACATTACATTTAACCAAGACTCCTTATTAAAGGTGTGATAAGTCATTTTAAGTTAATATACTTCAAATTCAGAGAATATCTCCTAATGGTAAGCCAGCTGTCCTTTCTGTGTGTGCGCTGAAACAATAATCTGGTGTTTCTAGATAGCCCTGGCCCTGCAAATGGGAACACAAACAAAGTGGTGCAGGCCGCATGACACAACACAACACTATCCTAACCTTGGCAATGCGTGTCCAATGTAAGGGGCGGAGCTTCTGATGAGAGGTGTTTTTGTTTTGATGAGTTCAAATATCAACAGTCTTTCTCCAGAATTCTTTCACTTACCGCACCTTTAAATAATACACTAACCAGCCCTGTGAAAGAAATGCCATATTTATGTATTCTTTATGTATTTGATACAAAAACAACAACAACAAAAAGTAATTCCTTCACATGTTCCATCACGCTCCCCGTCAGTTTACTGCCAGCCAATCGTATGCCTGTCCAGCCCTGAGCTGCTGACGAGCCACTTCCTGCCGCTGATGGACAAGCTGAGGAAGAAGGCAGCGGGTGTGCTCCAGGTCAGGCAGGACGACACCCTGGAGGCAGAGCTTCAAATACAGGAGAGGTTCGCGGTGCTCGTGCGCGACCTCTACGCCCTCTATCCCATCCTTATCCCTTTCGTGGAAGCTAACCGGTGGGTGTGACAAAGCCTCGAGAGACCGTCCTAATCTTGAGCTACAATTTCATTTCAACGCAAGAATCACTCTGCAAAACCCCTCAATTCAAAAGTGTTTGGCTAATACCTTTCAGTCCAAAGTCTTCACATAAGCTTGGACTACCTACCTGTCCCCCACCCAGTCAGTATTAGTAGTTTAAAGTCAGCCAGAGTGCTGATGGAAATAAGCGGGAACCTCCAGTGCTTATAAATTAATACAACGCGAAAGTGCCAAAACGTGCAGTTTATCGAATGGCCACTTGAGCTGTATTCAAATCGATTCTTGATAAAAGCTACAGGTAATGAGGGTTTTTCCATTAATATACAGTTTATGGGTGGAAACCATATCAAATTATGTACGCTGATGTTGTCGTCTTGGGAAAAATGACAGCTAGAAGCTGATTACTTGTTGTTTTCTGAGGGGTTCAAGACTGATACTTGCTGCTGAATGAAACTGAAGTTAGGTTACTCTAGGTGAGACATGATATCTTAAAGGTATTCTTTAAGATCTATAGCAATGTTCAGAATATGTTTTGTCCAATGAATGCAAAGCCTTGGATTTACATTCAAACTCAAGCGGAGTGTGGCAGCTATTGTAAAAATCTCTGAAGACACAAATGGAATACTGAAGAATTGCTATAATTCTGTTCAGGGGTCTTGTATGTATAATCTAGATATGGAAATACCCTGCCTGCCTGCAAGTTATTTAAAAAAAAAAAATGCAATTGATATATATTTATATTTTGATTATAAACACAAATGGACATTAGCAAAGTCTAAACTGGAGTTGGAGATTGTTCCATTCCATGGACTGTTTTGAGCCATGCATTTTTTCATTGTATTGGTGCAATATTACATCTTTGTGTCGTCTTTCAGGGCCAACTGGTCTCAGGAGCCAAACCCTGCAGCTGTAGAGTTGTTCAACATGACTGCAGAAGTGTTTATATTTTGGGCCAAGTCTCATGTAAGGGTCATCTAAGAGTGTTTGGCTGTTGATGTCTTCTTCCCATTAAACCAGTAAGACATTTCAACATGTCAACCTATTGCTCCAACAGCATTTCAAATGGGAGGAACATAATTATGTGGTCCAGAATGAGATTAACAACCTGAGTTTCCTGGTCACCAACAACAACAGCAACCTGTCTACGGTTGGCAACACTTAAGCATTTTAATTAGCCTGGCAACCATTAAAGCAGCCTTTGTGATTAGTCATGATGAGTGAATGCCACAATGCCTCATTACTTAATTCTGTAATCCACAACATTACAAAATGATAGTAACATTCTCCAACAAACACATTATATTTCATGTAAAGGGAAATCATTGTATACATGGCTTTATATAAATACAGCCACGTACAAAACCATTGCAAATGAGGGTTGCCAATGCTTGTCACTGTAAAAGTGATATTTCAGTGTGCAACGATTCGTGCTTGCTTACATGCATTTGTCAGACCGTGGACCACGAGAGGAAGAAAGTGAAGAGGAAAGGGGACCGGTATTCTCCACACATCTCTCTGATTGTGGCGGTGCTGAAGAGACTGCTTCCCGTTGGACTCAGGGCCTGCTCTCCCAGCGACCAGAGCCTCGTCATGCTGGCCAAGCATCACTTCCATCAGGCAGGGATTATGCCACTCAGTAGTTACTCACTGTTTAGTCCCGCTGAGCCAGCCTTTACATGCGTAAAGTCTGGGACGCAGCGCTGGCTAAATCAGAAGTTACCTCAGATGTTCGTTCAGCATAGAGTTGCCAATGTGACGTAGTGCTAATGAATGGAAGAGGCTGAGGCTACTCACTGACGTGCCTTGTAAAATCCATTACAGCACTTTCTATCATTTGCAATTATTACACAATGAATATAATTTATTTGACAGACACTAATATAGATGTAATGTGATACAGTATTTCTGTTGTATCTTTATTGGTTTATAATAGCTTTACATTTCTTTTTACAGAAAGACACGGAGGACGAGATACGCCATCTTATTTGCAATGGCCTCTTAGATCTTCAGAGTGTGGTAAAGACAATCATTGAACAGAAAATTTTATTAAATTAATTTAGTCATACAATCTGTTCACACTGATGGATAATGGCTAATGAAATGGAAGGCAATATTCACATTAAAGAGGGAATAGGAAGTTATACACTGTTTTAAAGTAACTGAGCTATGACACAGCAAATTTAGTCGTGCATGTACTGTATGTTAATTGGTTAAAAGCTTTTAAAGACTACAAAGGAGGCTTTTATCACCAGTTAAAAATCTAATATTCATGCAAAATGAAGTATAAAAATATTTTAATATGTAGCTATTTTCTTCTCTGTTTAATGATTTCTTACAGTAGCATAAAGGCATCCTTCATGTGTGTTAAAATCGAATTGAAGTGTGTTCTAAATCCAAATACTATATATTACTATACTATATATACTATATTTTCCAAAAACCTCTCAATAATACAGTACACTATGTGACTCATAATTAATCAGAATCATTATTACACAATAACACATCATCACACAATGTTTCTAAAGCCTTTGTTTACTCACGATTAAATTAAAATATGAAAAATTTATCATTTTTTTTCTCTTCTTCTATTAGCTGAATTGTTTTCAATCACACTAATTTGAAATGGGTTTAGATTAAAGGCATAAATAGTGAAAACTCATTGTGGGCATTGTGGATTTTGTGAAACCTGGCACCAGCTGTTATCGGAGTACAGCGCTGATTAAAACATATGACTGGTGTGGTCCTCTCCAGCAGAACAGCACAGAGTGCCAGTGGCAGGTGACTCTCTATACGGAACTCCTGGGCCTGCCGAGGTCCACCTCAAACACCCAGGAGGCAGCAGACAGGATCCTAGACATCGCCAGAGTCCTCTATTACCTGGACCAGGTGGGCTGAGAGACAGACAAGAGCTTGCGACGTAGTGGAATCCGCACTTCACTTGTTACAACTGCTATTTTATAACTAATTAAACACCATAATCATAATTATATTAATCGACACTCTAGGATGTACACCACCGTGTTTAGTTTTTTCTCAGTTCATTTCTGTTTGCGGCTCCTGTCTCACTCAGGTGGAACACCCACAGAGAAGTAAGAAAGCTGTTTGGAGCAAGGTGTTATCGAAACAGCGGAAGAGAGCAGTGGTAGCATGCCTCAGGATGACTCCCCTCTACAACCTGCCCAGGTATCCAGCAGTGTAAAAATGGGAACTCTTGGTCATTTGAAGTCACTTACAAAAACTGATTCTGTGTTTGATTCTCTGACCTCTTGGTGTTTCTCGTCTGCATGTTTGGGATTGTGCGTTCTTTATTTCTTTCAAGCAGTGGTGGGTCGTCAGGGCCAGCAAGGCCTTCTCTGCTGGCCTAACATAAATCATGATCATAAATCATGATCATAATTTGATAAAAG
>JAODUK010031998.1:0-22622 GCA_027564635.1 Typhlichthys eigenmanni
ATACTTTTATTTATTTATTTATACTTTTATATATTTATTTATTTATTTTTTATTATGGCAGTCCTGGTCCTCCATAGCTGCATGGACTATAAATAAAAGCGCACTTTCTTAGCCAACTTCGCCCCGTTCGTTCTAACTTCCTACCATGTTGTTTCATGCAGGGCAGGCTATGTAAACATGGACAGCCCCGTGTAAAATCCTATGACTTCATTACCCAAGTTGTAATTGAAATAAAGGGGGAATACATATAATAGCCCACAATAGCATGTTATATATTTTATTTAGTATTTAATATTTCTAGTTGACGACGATTGTTTTTTTTTTTTTTTTGTTTATTTTACAAAGCATTTGATGAGAGAGCATTCTTTTAATTTACATGCTTTAGAAGTATTTGGATTTGTCGTTCAATTTATTGAGATTATTAAGTAATTTTACAAAAGACATCAAAGGTTATGTCTCCTTACCAGTAGGCACGGATCCCAAATCTCACATTTCCTACTTATACTAGCTGCAGAAATGATGGCTATTCTTGTTAAACATTTCAGATATATCCAACAGAGGTTTGGTGGTCAACAAATTGCTACAACTCAACTGGCAGATGATATCACACCTTTCCTTACGGATTTAGTACAAATTCCTAAAGCAAATCAAGTCATTTATATTTTCTCGAAAGCTTCAGGATTAATACCATTAACCATTGAATGTAAACCATTGGGAATTAATTACTTTACACGATTGCCCTCTAGTGGCCACATATAATATCCCCATTAAGACTTCTGTAAAGTAGCCTACCTGGAAATGCATATTTCTAAAGATGTCTCTGTGATTGACAATTTTATTAATTGGGGGGAAAAGTCTAACTCTAAACTTAATGCCTTGTTGCGTAGGGGCATCTCTTATGGCAGTATCAAGGTATGTTTTTCTTGCTTGGCTTTCTTTAACAAGGCAATAAAGTCCAATAATCACATTTATTTTTTAAAAAGAAAGCACACTACATTAGGAAGTATATACTGGTCAAAGACTATGTGAATGGTGGGTTGAAAACTATTGATTTTGATTGTATCAATGGAACTCTTAAGAACAATGGTTAAAATAACTTCTTAACAATAGTTTTTGGTACTGTATTCCCATTGAGCTGGTATTTTAATATACATAAACTACCTAAGCTTTCCTCCTTCCACCAACAGATTTAGCTCTACTGGAAACTTGATGTAACGCCACACAGCCCGCTTTGGAACATCAGATATATCCTGTTTGTTTAGAAATAACTATATGTTCTAGGGGATTGGATTGATAAGGGGATGTTGTCCATTTATCACTGTTTTGATCAAAATATCAATTTAATATCTTTGAAGATTTTTGCTGGAAATATCAAACCATTTTGTTGTGATCAATTTAAACGTTTTTAGTTAATGCAATCCCATTATCGGTTATATTTCAGATTAAGAACATGACGCTGAACTCTGGGACACTATACACTATTTTATCACATTTACCACGTTTTCTGTGCTGGTGACAGAAACAATTCATCATATTTTCTTTTATTGCAGTTACAATAAAACATTTTTGGGTGATATGTTTGGTTGCAAACTAACAATATATAACTTTAACAATTTTTCAGAAAATATATAATATTTGAAGGAGGAAAATATATTTTATTATCGATGTATTAGTCACACTCTGCAAATTATTTATCCACAAAGTCAGATTTTTGAAAACTCCACATGGTTTTCTTGTAATTTTTTTTTTTTTTTTGGCTTTCGCAAGGAACTGTTGTATTCATTTTCTACACTTACATACATGAAAAGCAAGTTGGCAATAGAGCTTTTAGAAATGAACACTCACAGTCACAACCTTGAGAAGCCATAACATTTAAATGCAGTTGTATTTCTTCTTTCTTTAATTTAATTAAAATTTTAAAATGTATGTTGGTTTATAATGCTCAGTTTGTACTGTTATGATGTAGCATTGTATTTATGTATTGCCACACCTGTATGTACATTTTGATCTAATAATAATTTTAAAAAATTTAAAAATCAGATGTTCAGCACAGAGTTGCTTATGTGACACAGTGCTAATGAACGAGAGGCTAATACTAAACGTCAGCCGGCACAGGCAATGTAGGATATTAGTTGCATTGCTGTCACCCCTTCAGGCTCAGTTCGTTAATTAGCCTAACATTATTATTTTAATCAGTCCCGCTTTTCTTATAAATTGGAATTACCATCTTGGCATCTAGGCTCTATATTCCCCTTTACCCAACTCCTGCTACCTGTAGGAAAGCCAGGGTTGCCAACTCTCTCACACATCTGGCGTTTCTCACGCAGAGTCAGCCTTCAGGGTGTGCAATCCTGCTCTAGGTCTATTTCCAACAACAAGTCACTTAGCTTTGCAATATTCTTTCTAGTTTCTGGCATTCTTGACAGCCCAGTTGGATGCTTTCCCATGATGTGAAGTGCGCTGTTTAGTAGCCTAATGTGTTCCCTTTCTGGCCATGTTTGCTTGCTCCTTTTTGTTCCTCCATCTGCTGTAGGCTACTGTGACCAGAGATGGACACAAATACATCACAAAGAATCAGATTATATTTTTGTTCTGTGTCCCTTTTGTCCGGCTGACTATATCTTTAAATGAACAATATCTGAGCGCACACGAAAGCTTTTCTTTGCTTAACAACTCTCACATACAGTATTCAACCAGTTAAGGTTGAATACCTCACAGTCTACCAATTGTCCGTTCTGTGCAGAAATCCGGTGTTTCCACATCCACATGTGACCTGACTGTTGCTCTAAAATCAATTATTGCTGAGATTAGTCTGGAAATGTATCACTTCAGCGTTCACATAGCCATCCTGGATGATGGGCCAATCAGCGAGCAGGGGGTAGCTAAATGCAATGACGTTGAAGCTATGCCTTTAGGTCAACCATTCCAAATGGTGGTAGAGCTAGATGAAGCAATACAAACAATTGTAGCAACGCTGATTGGTTAAAGGTAGTAAAGGTAGTAAAATAGTTTTGAAGATTAGCCAGAGGTCTAGGCCCAGTAGGATGCAGCAACTGCAAACATTCCCTATGGAGCGTGGCCAGACCTTATTAACAAAGTGCATTTTGTGTCTGGTTACAACAGGTAACCAATCAGAGGCTGCCCCAAGTAAGCGTCTCACAGAAAGTATTTCATAGTGTTTTTGCCAGACCTCGTGTAGCGGGGCCGGCTAACATGAGCGGATGTCGCTTACTGAGTCCCTGACTGACTGACCAACCTTTTTAAAATGCGCATGTGCAGCATATGCGTGCCATTCTACACAGTAGGTAGTGGCAATGCACCAATAGTGTGAAACTCCAGAGAAGAAGACAGTAACATTTCAGCCAGATGATCGGTTGAGTAGCTGCAACACAGGAGACCATCCATAGACTGAAACTGAATTTCTATGACCCAGTGTGTTAGTGTTATGTGCCTATGAAAAAAGATGGACTACAAGCTGTATCAGTAGTATTAATTCATTTTGGTGGTCATTAGCCTTTTGGCCGCTTACTAAGTCCTTATCGTCCTTCTACTCGTAAACAGTCCGGAGGTCAGTCAGGTTTACCATTCGCGTTTGATCGAGGACGAGCTAACGCGGATGCCCTGCTGCCCTGCTGCCCTGAAATGTGACGTTCCAGATCATAAAGCGATCCCGACCATTCCATTTACAGTTTGGCTGTGAAAAGTGAATACTATTGGTGGTACAGAGGCGGTGGGGGGCCCCCAAATGAAATTCTGCTCAGGGTCCCGCCCTAAGGGAGGTGCCCAGGGATCATCCTTACCAGATGCCTGTATCCCAGCCTGTTCCTCACAGATAGCCAAGCTTCTCACCCTATTTCTAAGGGAGAAGCCAGCCACCCTCCTGAGAAAACCCATTTCGGCAGCTTGTACCCGTGATCTTGTTCTTTCGGTCATGACCCACCCTTCATGACCATAGGTGAGGGTAGGAACAAAAATTGCCCAGTAGATTGAGAGCTTTGCCTTCCGGCTCATATTTTTTTTTATGTTTTAGGCTACAAATTTCTACACTTTTTCATTAGTTGGTGGTATGGGTAAAACTAACAGGATCTAATATAGATTATTATGAATTAGATTGAATGATTTGTAATGCTGATAATAGTCTGTGTGGTCTTGGATCACTGAACTGCCTTTCGCATGGCATTTTAGTCTGTATATACACATGTAAGGAGTTGGATGTTCTTTAATGCACCACAGCTGGTCTCTATAATAGTAACTGCTCCTGTGCCATCTGCTACAGAATCTTTTGAGTCATCACATCTGGTTAACTGAGGCTCATGTGATGTATTTGGAATAGATTAATTATTAGCTTGTTCATTTACAACTAAATAGTTTATAATTATGGTTTGGTATTGATAAAAGTACAAATAGTTGTATGTATTATTATAGGTTACTTTCACCCTCTGACAGCAGGAGAAACCATCTTCACATCAACTTGAAAACAACTTTATTGTTAATGTCAATTCACATTCCACACCACAGCACTCCCTGCTGTTGAGGGACATTTATTGTGCCACTATCTCATGACCATGTGTTCCAGGTGTTGCTAGGGGAGACTGGAGGGGCGTATCTTCCTAGTGCCCCCCCCACAGGCAAAGGCGGCGTCTCCTGCGGAGCTCCAGTCGGAGGAGGTCCCGCTCCTTGCGGATGCCCTGCAGCACCGCCCGGTTCTCCTGCGCCCGGCGCACCAGATAGGGCAGCGTGTCAGCCACCGAGCCATACGGGACCGACTTATACACCGAATACCCCTGCTGGGCTGAGGTGGTATTACATGTTATACCCGCGATACTGTGTGCGTGTGTGCATGTGTGTGTGTGTGTGTGTGTGTGTGTGTGTGTGTGCGCGTACCCAGGGTCAGGGAGACATGGTCACACATTCCCAATAGCTGTCCAAAAGATACAGAGCCTTCATCTTTGTCAATCCCTAGTTCCTCCATCCTGCAGATGAAGGCACAGTGGCTATGGGTTTATGCTCTATATCCAACAAGTCACAAACCCCTCTAGGGTTACGGGTTCTAGTCCCACCTTTGTGCTGCACGTTTGACAGATTCCTCGTTGTGTGTGGCGACGATGATTCGGTACCCCTGGGGATTCTGGGAGATCACTTCCAACATAGTATCCAGGGAGCTGTTGTAGCTGGGAGTATTTTGTACATTTCAAATGTAATACATACACATTGCTCAAGGATGCTTACAGGTAGGCTGCTGGGTGTATTAGGAACTGAACCTATAGTGTCTTTCAGCCAGTGTACAACTTGCCTAACCACTAGCCAATATCTTGGCTGCTTGTAATTGATGCTTTCATTTTAATGCAAGCGCCTATGGCTATGTGTATGGATGTTGTTTTTATCAAACCTGTGGTTGGTCTCCTCCCAGCACTCATGGATAGGATCTGTGTGGCCACGTTCTCTGGCCAGCTTCCTCTCTGTGTCCATGTAGGCCCCCCGGACCAGCTTGACCCCCAAACAGAAAGACTTGCAGACAGAAAGATGTAAAGCCTCTCGTAGGAGTGAGCTGGACTCCTGAGACAGAAAGATATACAAACATGTACAGTATGTATCTAAGTACGTCCAGATCTAATCATGTTAACTATGTCTATGTGGTTAAGACCTTAAGGTAACACTGATACGTGTTCCAGATCCAAGCACCATCTTGGTTGTACTTCTTCATCATTGCCATGGTAACCAGGGAAAGGGCGGGGTTCATGTAGGTGTATTCGGCATCAACGAGGACTCGAACCTTGTGCACACTTGCCTAAGGGCCACAATTCATTTAACGTTGTTTTATATTTGTTATATACAGTATTATGCATACAATACCATTGGTCGCTGACAATAACTGTCATACCTTTGCGATGCGGTCAAGTCGCTTTAGGCCACACAAAAAGTGGTTGTTCTCTCTCTCATCTAAACCAGGAAATTGTATTGGCTGAAAGAGAGTGACATAGTAATATTATTATTATTTAGATGTAACAAGTATGAATAACTTACAATATAGCATAGCCATAACCACAATGATCTGTTTCTGCTGTCACCTCTCCATCCAAAGCCATGACAACCAAGTCTAATGGATATGGTTGCTGGAAGAGCAGGGAAGTCACTTTTATCTGTGGGTAATAAACACACATACTGTACCTTTGTTAATATTATATCAACAGCTGTTACCCACCTAAGCCCCCTACATGGTGTCTAGAAATGTTCCCTGATGAGGTTTGTCATTATTCCCTTTGAACTACAGATGATATTCTGTCAAATATATATATACTCAAATTAAATAATATGTATATTATTTAACACTTATTGAGGGTCTCTTTAAGATGAAGGTCTTAAAACAACACCAATATCAAAATAATATCCAAAACATAATATTCATACATTTATCCCATATGGGTTTTAGCATTTACACTTCTTAACATATTTTCTATAATGTTGGCTATGAAAATACAAGGCCTGTATTGTATTTGGTGGTGTTAAATCACTTATAGTTGCAGTGACGCCATCGTGTCAATATGGTTTCTTATCAGTTCTTCCCACACATGGCTTACACAGATCTCGGGGCTGAGCAGGGCTGTGATCTTCAGTTGCATCATCGGATCTTTACTCCAAACGTTGCTGTGAGACATGCGTACACACTCCAGCATTTTCATCATGTTGTCGTCGTAACACTGTTCTCTGTCGGAGCGGACGGTCATATTTACCTCCTAATAACTCCAACACAGTTAATATCTCATAATAACACTTTAACACTCTTCATAACGCTTAGTAAATCTGTCCATTAAAGTGTGGGAGTCTATAAAGGGTGGGGGAGTGAACCATGTGAACATATAGCATTTCTCATAGCCTGTTGTGTTAAATGTCAAAGGGCCCTTATCTGGCCATATGGGCCCCTGGAGAAGGTGTGGACCATGGAGCGTTACCCAGTACTGTCTCCCAAATTATCTTCAATGGGGACAGCCAGCATGGGCCTCAAACCCAAGATAGACAGCTTCTCCATGGAGGTGCTGATCTCCTTTTCTGTTTCTCCTGCTACAAACTGTGAGTAGACAGACGGTCGGAGGAGCAGCGAGAAGCCTCGCCTCCCTAACAGAGTCTGAGCTACTGACATCAACTAGGGGAGAGTACGGGGGAGGGGGTGAAACACACAGCAGATATGGTTCAGGTTGTGTTTTAAAGGCAGATGAGCTTCCGTCATGAGGCAGCAGATGCCTTGTTAAGAGCTGTCTCACCTCGGCACAGTGGTCCACCAGGACTGGGAGAGAGCACAGCCTGAAAATGCCCAGTGCCCGGACCAGTTCTCCCAGCGTCTTAACCCTGAAGGCTCTGGGGTCCTCGAAGGACAGAGCAGAGCTCCGAGGCTCAGATGCCAGAGCCCTGGGTGCAGCTATGCACAGCTGCCTCAGAGACAGGAATTGATGTAACCAGGGCCGTGACAATGTTGATAACATCCTCACAGGGAAGGGATGGTGGGTGTGTGTGTGTGTTATTTTAGTTGGAGTTAAGCAGGTGTCGAAAAACCCACCTATTAACACACATGCACACATAAACACACACTTATGTTAATTATTGGTCCAGATGCAATTGATAAGGTTCTCATGAAACTGACTTACGAAACTAATACTAGAACGAGATCTGTCTCTTTGCATTATCTGAGCTGAGTGACTAGATTAAAACTCTGTATGCGCAGAATGCAGAGCTTACCTGGGTCATGAGTGTCTGGCTGGAGACTGATAGAAGCTTGCTGAACCAGTGAATTGATAATCTTTTTCTTGCCGGACTAGTTAATAAGTACCTTATTGAAAATTTTGAGTAAACACCAAGTTGACCATTGGCATCAGACTAGCTTGGCTGGGTATGAAACAACGCAGAACTCTACATTTCTTCATATCTATGGATTTATCATATAGAAATCAAAAAGGGTTTTATTTACAGAGAACGTTATAAATTGCGGCTGTGGGATTAAACAATATGTGCAAATTTTCTTCTGCTGGAAAGTTTCATAAAAACACTCAATCTCAAATATGTGTAGACCAGGGGCCAGCCCCTGGTAGACCGTTGGTCGACCAGGGGCCAGCCCCTGGTAGACCGTTGTTATATTTTCATTTAAGGAAATAAACCTTTACATATGAAAAGTATATTTTATTATTACATTTACTTTGTATTAAGTCACAGCAGACATGATTATGGGAAAGTTTTATTTTTTCACATTGGATTAGATTTTCAATAGAAATATTTCCACAAATATTTACAAATGTATCTTTATCTTTTTGTTTCTATTCTATACGAGTCCTTGGAAACAAACACGCAAACATAGACATACACACCCACATTAAAACTATTTCTCCTCAACTAAACCTATGTAATTCTGAAACCTCAAGAAGCGCCATTAAAAGAAGTTATGTAATTATTATTATTAAAATTATTCAGTTCAAACAAATACTGAAGTTCTATCCTTCCAATGTGACAGTTAAATAAACATTTATTTTTAACTATCCCGCCTGGTAAAATATTGAATCCAATCACACACTTGAAGAGATAATCCTTGTAAACATTAGAGATTCCATTGCAAATTTGTGAGATTCATAAGATTTCACAAAGCATTGTGGGATAACATGCCTTGAGCTATTGACCTTAAGCCCGCGATATACTTGCTTTTAACTACGCATACGCAAGATGGCTACCATGCGCATCAGGCACGTATCCTGCGATCCTCCATGCCGCTCCACATTTTGCCATGTGGGTTATTGTGGAAATTCTGAGGTAGTCAAGGAAAATATTCTGGTTTCAGCCAGGGATGATTCGGCCCTGATCTGCCCCATAATGGATATATTTCAAATCCTCCAAGCACACTCACGGTACGCAGGCAAGTATATGAACAATTACTTTTGCGATGCAGCCGCTTGTCTATGTGTACGCAATTCACAAAAGCAAGTATAACGAGGCCTTTAGTAGACTTAGTATACTCTGTCCAGGTAGGACCCCTGGGAAGGGGCGTGGCCAGGCTGGACATACAGGTGGCTGAGTGGAAGGGGGAGGGGCTCCTGCAGCAGGCAGAGAGGGGGGTACGAGCTGAGGTGGGGGTAGAGAGCTGGCAAGTAGGAGGGGGGGGCGGGGGGCTGGAACGAGGGGGGAGGGGGGTGGAAAGATGTGCACGGAGGGTAGGTGGGGGGGAGGGGCGGTGCCTGGCTGAAATGGGGGGGGAACTGGGGGAAGGTGCGGATGCTGGCGGTCGCCATAGCAGCACAGGAAGGACGCTGGGATGGATCTGGGTCAGGACTGGTCGTCGAGACGTCTGGAAAGTTGAACACAGTATTGAGGGGGGAAGGGATGTTGCCATAGGCGACGGGCTGGCTCAGGGACGTGGAGTAAGGGGAGCAGGAGGAAGGAGGAGTCAAGGGCTGGTAGGAGCAGGAGGGGGGGGAGGAGCAGTCTGGGAGGGGCAGGGAGGGGAAGGAGGATGAAGGCTGAGGATGAGGAGGGTCAGGGAACGATGAGGTGAAGCATGAGACGTCAGACCTGCAGACAAACCACATGTGTGTAATGTATCAACATTACACCAGATTACATTAGATTATACCATATTACACTATATTATATTACACCATATTACACTGGATTATATTACACCAGGTTACACTTAATTATATTACACCAGATTACACTGGATTATATTACACCATATTGCATTAGATTATACGAGGTTACACTGGATTAGATTACAACAGGTTACACTTGATTAGATTACACCATATTACATTAGATTATACCAGATTACATTATATTATACCAGATTACACTGTATTATATTACACTAGGTTACATTTGATTAGATTACACCAGGTTAAACTGGGTACACTTGATTAGATTACACTAGGTTAAATTTGGTTATATTACACCAGATTACATTATATTATACCAGGTTACACTGGATTATATTACACTAGGTTACACTTGATTAGATTACACAAAATTACACTGAATTAGATTACACAAAATTGCATTGGATTAGATTATACCTTATTACATTAGGTTACACCCAATTACACCAGATGACAATAGGTTACATCATGTTATACCATATTACAATAGGTTACACTAGAGTTTGGCAACCTACCCACCTGTCAATCAAAGCGTTTGCCACGTTACTTCCAGGTGCATTGTGCATTCCATTGGCTAGATCGGCAGTGATGTCACAGATCTGGGCGGTGATGAAGGCCTGGGGGAGGTCTAAAGGCCCTTGAGCTTCCTGGGCTTCCTGGGCTCCCTGTGGTTGAGGGTGGGGTGGTGTGCTGTAGTCACAGGAGGTGTCACGGAGCAGGGGGAGGCTGGCCAAGGCCAGAAGGTCTGGAGAGGAGGTGGAGGACTGGAGCAGGAGCTCACAGCTCCCTGGGGGCACAGAGCAGAGAGTTAGCAACATGTAAATATGCCCCCTACTGGTGTGTGGCTGACTATAAATACTATAAACCCACTCACAAGAAAAATCTGATGTATGTTTACCGTACATATGGAAATAACCTGCTTAAAAAGGAAGGTTTAAAAAACACATCCTACAATGTGGGGGGATGCCATAAAGAACCTTTCATCGCAAGCTGCTTTAAAGAGTAATTTCATTGTAAGGTTTGAATTTCAAAATGTATATTAATTATATATTTAATATACACTATTGAGTTTAGGATCAATTTAGTGTCTGTTGAGACACTAAATTTCACAATTTAGTGATAAGGGTGAGAGACAGGAGGTACACACATGCATGTATATTGTTTTGTTTACCTATATCCAGCGTCTCTGACATAGGGTTTATTTTCCTCTTCTGCCTGGCATCTCTTTGTCTGCAGGAAACATCACCACGTTAGTACTGTATGTTATGCTGCTGCTGCTGCTGTGTGTGTGTGTGTGTATGTGCGTGGGGGCTGGGGGGGGGTGTCTGTGTGTCTGTGTGTGTGGGGGGGGGGGTGTCTATGTGTGTGTATGTGCGTGGGGTCTGGGAGGGTGTCTGTGTGTGTGTGGGGGGGGGGTGTCTGGGGGGTGGGTGTGTGTGTGTATGTGCGTGGGGTCTGAGAGGGTGTCTGTGTGTGTGTGTGTGTGGGGGGGGGTCTGTGTGTGTGTTCGTGCGCGCATTACTTTTTACTGTTCATGCCCTCCTCTCTGAAGCCCTTAGCGAATGGGTTGGAGCTGATCTTAAGTTCTGTGATCTAGAATATAATGGAAAAAAAAAGACATTTATCTATAGCCATGACTCTGAAGCTTCCTAACCGACACACATACAAAGCATACTACAGTAGACGGTAGAAGTAGAGACAGCGACCAGCTTTGTAGACAAATGTAGGCCAATTTTTTTTGGCAGCATTAGGACGTCATAGAGATGACAGAGCAACAATGTAAAGCACCATACATTCATGTAGATGATCTGTGATTCACAAGGTGTTCCCTAAAACAGCGCTCACCAAACCTTTCCACCAACCACATCCAAAACGAGACTACCTTAATCACTGCTACACACATTATCCCCTCAAAAGCACCTCCCAGGTGGTCCTGTAGGCCTACCTTGGTGTTCTGGTAAGCAGTGACCGTCAGGAACTGGGTCTCTGGAAACATGAATGAATGTTGAGCGCCCCCCCACCGCAAAACATCCCGAGCCTCAATCACATGCATTCTGGGCTGGTAGCGATGCAGTGAGTGTAGGATGATCTGTACACAACAGCGACTCAAAATTATTAGCTGACACACTATGTGCGTTCGCAACACAAAGGCGTTGCTCCTTATTTTACTCCTCAATAAACTGGGAAAACTCCTATATTACAATGTTAGGAATTCAAACAAGTTTTCCGTGGACTCACGTGTCCGTGCGTGTCCAGAGTGTTGTTGGTCAGTTTGGCGTGGTGGAAAGATATTGTGCGATCCTCCCAATGCGCTCCAGTCGCAGGAGAGTCCGGATGGATGAACACGCGGTCAGGGAGCCGCGCCTCAGCCGCACCCACCGGTTGCCAGCGGTCGCCTTGAAAGCGGTAGCGGGAGTTGTCGAGAGGGACAATGTCTAACAGCAGAATGTAACGCACCGAGGGATTTAAACCGGCAACCTTCACCCTCAAGCCTGGAAACATCCTCCTGTGGAGAGAGCACAATAAGTTAAGTAACAATTAAGGTAAGTAGCCTAACTAATGTTAATTAGTCCATTATAGGGTTTAATCCACGGGTCAGTGAAGAGGACTCACCTGCCCTTCTTGGTAATAATCATTTCCGTGCCGACGGAGCTAAACTGTTTCCATAGCGACTCGTTCTCCAACTCCATCCTCACGCCCTCCTGTCTCTGGGTGGGCGTGTCGACAGCTGGCGGTGCCAACAGCCTGGTGGGCGGGGCTCTTGCACCCATTTCACATGAAGGCGGGAACAAGGCCATGTGGGGCGGAGCTTCACGTTCTTCAGGTAAACACGTGGTTAGCATAGCCTCCAGTGGTGTCTGTCTGTCTGTCTGTCTGTCTGTCTGTCTATCTATCTACTTATTTATTGTAGGCTACAGTGTAGGCGTATAGTGTGTGTGTGTCCATGTTCACCAACCATATCATCATGTATCTTATTTCCATACAGATGCACCACATCTCTATATCTCTATATTATAGGATATACGCTATAATATATATGCATAATAATTTAGGCTATACAAATAACACAGTATTACTTGGCCTACACCTCAGTCTTCTGAGCTATAGGCCTAGTTGAACTATAATAAACATTATTAAACATTTATTTAAAAAAGTTAGCCGACAGGTTGCTGAATATTATTTGTATTTAGTCTTGAGTGTGTAGCCCTTTAAATCCAATATTGAAATGGTTTACCTAAATGTTTTGCTGATTACATATTTTTCATGTTTTTCTACATTAAAATACTACAACACGTACCTCTGTAGAAACAGTCTCCTAGTCTCTGTGGCCCCAGGGCCAAACTAGGTAACATCTCCACGCTCAGCATTCGGTCTCTCTTCTTTCTCTCTTCTCCTCCACAATCTGATAATCTTTGACAGTCTTTCTTCTCCTAAGGCTTGGATGTCTTCTCTTTTGTCTTTCCTCAGTGGAATGGCAGCTTGTGTGTTATATAGGTGTGTGATGTGCTTCACACATTCAGCCAAATGGCTTAATTTTCACACATTCCTTAACCTCTCTCCCTCTCTCTCCAAACACATCAGGAATATTATGGTTTGTTTGGAGAAGCCATGCAAGTTTTTATCAACTGTGAAAACATTTTAGTTGAATCAACTTCTTCAATACAGTTAACATACAGTAAGTGGTTCATGCTTGTGATGTTTCAGAACAACTGCATTACATTCAGGCCTACATTTCAAATGTTGACACCACCTTTCGCCTATTCTTCCAATCAAATAAAATGGCCAATATAGCTATTTTGTAAATACGGTAACTGATACTGAAATCATGTAATTCCTGGAGATTTACAATGTAGCCATTTATCACACTGTTAGCAGGTGTTGGCAGGTATTGTAAATGGTAAAAACAGATGGAACACATGAAGACAATCTGGATACTACGTCTTCTGTGACATTGTGGAGAACATGACAGTAGGTATTGGCACACATTGTGATGTACACATCCCTCTGCCCGGACTATATATAGTGGCATACTGTACATAGCATGAAACAGTTACAACGAGAGGTGTCTGTGTGAAGGCCTGATTGCTATTGACCTACTGAACTATTAGAGATGTGCTAAACGTTCTGAAGATGTTTACATTCAGAGCATTTGGCAGACGCTTAATCAATATAACAATATAACATTAAATTGTCAAACTAAAGTGTAGTGTAAGAGCAGAAAAGCATTTCATTTCATTTTTACAAAAAATGTAATATGATAAAAGGGCATTCAAAGAAAGAAACAATATAGTATTGCAAAAATGGAGAGTATACATGTATATAAGACCAAGGCTCTTTTTTTATGTATTTAATTTTTTTATTTATTTACTTAACAGTTTAACTGTTACTATTACTTAACAGTTTAGGTTTATTTTTATTTTTATCGTATCATTTTTTAACGGTCCAGGTTTACTGCACGCTATGTTCCTTGTGACTAAAATCAGTGTGAAATGCAGTGATATCAATTTTAATGAAAGAATCTTGGCAGGCAACAAAAACCCATCTTAATGGACAGAAGTAACAAAACTGTAACAACATCAGGTCAGCCTGGATGGGGAGGTGTTAGCTCCACTCAGCCCCCCTGGCAAGCTCCCCTCACAGTAGGCGGTCCCTGCCAGACAAGGAGGCACAGGGCCACAGTTTGTCCCCTGGACAAACATTATGGAGGAGGAAACTTCTTGAGGTTCTCAACAGGAGGCTCACGTACTTATGAGGGGCCGGCAAGTAATCTGACATGGTTTAACATTAGATTCAACTATGTTGAATCCTTAGCTGTATCAAGTCAACATACCAACATATAATATGAAACATTATCTTTAGTCATTGGATTAAGTTAAAACACAACTCTGGAACATTACCAATACTGAGGTGCTTTCAAACAATGTTTGCCAATATTTTCAAACTGTTTTATGCTTGCTTTGAGTTCACAGCGAACGTTTGCATACACAAACAGTGTAAGGAGGTAATTCTCGGGGAACACGTGTCCTAGGGGTTAGTTTAAACAGGTCACAGCATTTCCTTGTAATTTAATTGTCTAATGTTTAAAATTACATTTAGTTATTAGTTAGATTTGACACGTTATTGTGTTTTATAGTTTGCTGCTGCAACTCTTGTGTGCACATACTACTATTACTCTAACTGTATAACCCACTATTCACCTATTGGCCTGCATGGCTGACAGGCAGTGTTATTCTAGTTGTTCAGTCCCCTACACCTGTGGGGATTAAAGGATGAATAACAGGAAGTGGAGGTGTTAACGGCATCTTCATTATGTGGTGTGATGCTCCTAATGTGTTTACGGACTGACAGCTGTCTCTCACACGCATGGGCGGTCACACGCACGCACGCACGCGCACACACACACACACACACACACACACGCACGCACACTTTGCATATGGGATGCAGGCACATTTCCAAAATGAATGGTAATAAAGTTTAAATTGTATAAGTTTCTATATCTCATTGTTCTTAAAAGGTCATTTTTTTGTTTTGTTTTTTATTTTGGATGTTCCCACAAGTGTATTACATATCAAAAGTATTTAGCACAGATGTGCTAAATACTGTGTTGTTTGTAGTTAAGGTCAAAGTTCAATATTTGAAGAAAGCTTTGTTTTGAAGAACACAATGTCGAACTGAGCGTATTCTAGAACGTTCTATAAAAAATAAATATCTACAGTTCTGTTGCCTACTGAGAAACTAGTGATCCAACCTAAAGCCACATTATAAAATCTATGTATTTATTACCTTTAATATTTAAAGCACATGCAGGCTATTATTTTCTTAAAAATGAATGTCATGCCTTTTATACTTTTATTTCATACACTGCTGCAGTCCAAATTCATCAACAGAATACCATCAAAAATCCATCACCAGGGGGCAGTAACATTCCTAGCTCAGACCACTTGCAGGGGGTCTCTGTCTGCCTGAGACAGAACCACAGACACAGAGTCAGGCAGATGTACAGACAGCCTCTCCCTAATCACCGCCAGAAAGCCCCGCTCACTGTTGCTATGATCACTGAGCAGCACACTGGTTCCCATGGCTATGGCATCCAGCACTTCGTGATGGGACATTTCACCTAAAAGTGGACACACAACATTAACATCTAGCAGAAATTACCAGCATTTCACATTTCACATACATCTTGCAGCTGACTGTAAACCAGCCGACAGCAGCCCTTAAGCAGGGTTAGTCATTATCGAGAACGCTTGCTAACTTAAGTTAAAGTCAAAACAATATCCCTCCGCTGCTCTGCTCCACACAAGTGAATTGTGAAGCAAAGCCTACTACTACGACTTTTTTGGTGTAAGCGGTGCTCGCCACTTGTTGCTATTTACGAAGCCAGGCCATTTTTTCAACACACACAGAAAACGGTAATCTAGCAAAATGCAAAAATACTCTGCTCTTTGCTTCCATAGCTGGGCCGGCAATGCCTGCATGTTAGTGCATGTGTGGGTGTGGCCACTGTGTTAATCAGTCCTGTTGATTAGACATACTCTACATACAGTACAGTATACCGACAGTATAGTGATGTCCTTCTAAGACACCAGAGGCTAGAGATCTACACTAGGTGGCATGCAGGTGTACAGCTTCTCTGTACCTGTGATGTAGAGGTCAGCTGTGGCCCCGGCCAGCACTGATGCCCCGGAACCAGCACATACTGCTACCGTACACACCAGGGAGTCTGAACAATACACAAATGATCAACACAGCACAAATACTACACACTAAACATGCGCTACATGTGTGTGTTTGTGTTACCCAGGGTTTTTCCCATCCCCAATGCTAAGCGCAGGTGGCTCAGTCCGAGGTGAGATTTTAACTTCTCCACCGCAGTTGCCAAGGTTACAGGTTGGTCCAAAATACTGAGTCTGCCCTGACCGTGACCAGGGAGGGGGGGCTTCAAGACAGAACAAATTTAGCACTTGTTATAGCGCCACCAGCAGGCACAACATTGTACAGCAGCAGGCCTTAGTGTACTGTCAACATACATTCAGTTGAATCGCAATCAGGTCATTCACCAATCATTACCTTATTTTCTATCAGAGTATGGACTACATGGAGTACATATTTCATTCAGAGTGGATTTTTTATTATTTCTCATATTCTCAGATAGATTAGACCAGTTTAACACAAATGAGACACGCATACATTTAGCCAAACTTCACAAAAAAAATCAACATAATTTGATAGATTTGTCGCTCTAAAAATACATGATTGCAATACATTTGGGGGGCTTAAACATTATGTCCTGGGGCAGCATGCCCCCAGACCCTCCTGGTAGCTGCTTTAGTCCCCCTATGCATAAGCCTCTAGTGACCTTCCTGGTGTATATATGGTGTGTACCTGCTGTGTTCTCAGAACACTGAGGGTCTGGCTAGCAGCAGAGTGTCGTAGCAGCGTCTGGACAACAGAGGGCAGCACTGTCTCACTGCAGGTCAGGAACACCTGCAGCCCTCCGCACTCTGACCTGAACAAACCCACTACACTGGTCAGTACACACCCATCGGAATACACACAAATACACAGTCATTTGATGTTTCTATGTAAACACACACACACACACACACCTGGTGGCCGAGTGTGTGTGTGAGGCTCCAGTGCATTCCAGTTCCTTAATGATGCTCTGTAGCTCCACTGAATTACGGACCACAAAGTCCAACCTGTGGCTGTAGGGGGAGCTAGAAAGTGCTGGTTTCAGAACAGACACCTTGCCACTACCTGGCACATGCGCGCACGCACACACACACACACACACACGCACGCACACGCACACGCACACAGTGAAATCATTAACTTATATCGAACTAAACTAGCAAGCAACCCATTATTCTCTTTGATAAACTGTTCACTCTGGAACATTGAGGATTGGACAGATAAACCGGTTTGATCTAGAACTGGATTAAGAGCTGCACAAATAAACTGGACTGGACAGGGGAACTTTGGTCCCCGTTGAATGTGGAAGATGTGAGCAGCAGGTAATAGTTAATAATTCAACACACAAGTTGGGTCAACATATTTGACAATATAACGGAATGAAAGTTAAACAAGCGAGAAGTGTAGCAAGTCGGGCGAAGTGAACAGACACACGGTCCTACCTATAGCAGCGACCAGCCAGTCGTTGACTCCGCCCCTCACACTGTCCCATGATGTGTGCGGTGAAAACACTGCCACCCCGCCCTCCAGTGCCCGTACAGCCAATCGCTGCTTCCAGTCCTTCTGCAGCAGGCGTTTGATTGGCCGGAACAGTGGGGGGTGATAGGAGACGATGAGGTCACAAGCCACACCCTCCGCCTCCGCCATCACCACCTCTGTCAGGTCATTGGTCAGCAAAATGGTTCTGATTGGCCGGGGTTTGCTGGGCTCCACCAATAGGCCAACGTTGTCCCAGGGTTCGGCAAGCGCCAGCGGAGCAAGCTCCTCCAACACCCCCAGCACCTCCTGCAGCTCCATCAGGCCTCCAGGTGGAGCGCGGAGACAGAGAGGGGAGGACAAGAGGAGAGAGGCGCTAACAGGGAGGGGAGATGGAGAGAGACACCGACGGAGGGAGGAAAAGTGGCAGGTGGGAGGAGGAGAGGGAGGCTTTGGGAACAGGCTCTTCCTAGTTGGAGCTCCCCGAGCTGCCAACAGACGTTTCCAGATGCTTCTAGGCACGCTCAGCATGAGGAACCTGTAGCAGATACAGGAGCTGTCTGCTACTGGCCACTATAAAAAAGACACTACACACAATGCAAATCAGCTAGCATTAGATTAGCTCACATGCTAAATACAACACAGAGAAGTCAACAAGATAAGATACATATGTAACACAATGTATGTTGGAGATGGTCGTTCACTTTTATACCTCGCACCGACAATGATTACAATTATAGACACAAATCTTCATGTTGCACATGCCTAAACTATAGACGAATAAAGGCATGACACCATTACGCCGGAGATTCTTCCTCTTTGGTTTTTAATAACGAATTGCAGCTGTAATAGAGGATTATCGCCACCTACTGTGATATTATCATATCGCATTTAATTTGCAAGACGCCAGACTGTATGATGATGTCTGAGAAAAAAAAGAAAAATTATGGCAAATGTTTTAATAAATGTTGCAAGCATAGTAATTATACATACCATGATACAAGCTTGCGAAATTAAATCACACATTTGTAAATCTTCACTTTTGGGCTGTTTAACCCAAGCATGACATTCACAATTTTTGGCAGTATTGTGATACAATCCTATATCAGTTCAGTTTTTAAGAGAGCTATAAAGAAGAAGAACGAAAAGATTTTAATTGAAAGGACAGCAGCATTTTATATGTGCATGACATATGTGTCCCAGAATGATTAATGTTATCAGAACTGATGAAGCTGAAGGAAGTTTGGGATGGGGACATGGGGGGGGGGATTATTGTGGATTAGTAGCTGTCTGAAGGGTTCACATGCAGGCCACAGGCAGTAAATCACCCTGATTCACCCTTCAAGCTGTAGCCTGCAATACTCACACACAGAGTAAGGTGTCTCGTATAGGTTAAAGTTGTAGTGTAGGTGATTGATACCTGTTTCCATATCGTCAAGTAAATAATTGACAGTTGAGTGACACATGTGGCTGTTCTGTTTCTATTCGGTTAACTGGCCCTATAAGCCATTGTCCAGCTGTTCCGCGTGTAATAGTTTGTCCTGCAAGCAGCATGGCCACAGCTGTCTTTATGTCCTCTGTACACAGTGTCCCCATTTCGCTCTGCCCTGCTGCCAAAGAGTTATCCTAAACCAACAGCCCTGCCTTAACCTTGAGCTCTCAGCATCTATGGGTAATTATTTACTGTAGGTCAGGTTAGCATAAATTTCAGATCAGACAAAAGATGTGATTATAGCCATAGACTTACAGCTCACCCCGTGGTACACACACACTTTGAACCACTGTTTTACAGACTACACATTTAAAGTAACAATAAGGTTAATATGTATTTCAAACTGATCCAACATCAGGTAAGAAAAAAAAGATAATCAAGTACAATGCATTAAACAGTAGAACATATATGTATGAGTGCATAGCATTTAACAAATTGATTAAAACACGTAGAAATTTGTTTAAATGTTTTCTGAGGACTACCTTGTGTGACATAGGCTCAGTTAAAACCATGACGATGATTACATTTTGTAATCAATAGCCAACCTATACATGTGTGCATAATACATAGTATGTGTGCATAATATTCCCCAATACATGGAAAGTGGGAGTGGAGCTTACAATATCTTCATCTGGCTGTGTTATAAGACACCCTGTGTCCATCAGCCAGACTGCCGTGGCTTGATCCTGCTTGTGAACCAGTTACTGGGATTGAGTTCCGCCCTGTGGATCATGGTGCCCTGCCCGACTGGACTATATTGAAGCAGCCACACTGTGTCAGTTCAGTGTCAGCTCAATAATGGACGAGACCACATTCATTTGAAAATGCACTGCAATTAACAAGCTCTTCGTTATGTTTTCTTATCATCATCGTGATCTTGTGGACTTATTTGTAAAGAGTTTGAAAGAGTAGCCATGCTGCATATACGTAGACCAACAGAGCAATAGTTGGAAAGTGTGAATGTTGGGTGTATTGGATAAGATAGCTTTGAAAGTACTGAGACTTACACAATTACCAGACTACTGTTTTCAACTGAGACACAAGTGAGTTATAATGCATGTCCGCTATTTGTACCTTTGCAATTAACAAACAATTATATTGTCTTTCTGAAAATGATCGAAAGATCAAAGCCATCTGGAGCACAATATAAAAATATGATTGGGGGGTTTTTAGAGATCTCGTCTAGGGTGCCAGATTGGCGAGAAACACCCTTGTCTACACCTTTGTTTGTTTTCCCATTTACAGTCACATAGGTCTAGTCTTCATGAAACGTCAGTTTTGTTTTCAGTGCGCACAGAATAATAAGTTATATAATAATAATAGTGATATCATCAATATGACTTAGACTCTTATCCGTCAGCCTGAAGTCATCTTCTGTAAACCTCGACCAATCAAGTCTTTCAAAACTGGTCACTCTGGTCACTGGCCACTCTCAACATGTAGGCCTATACGGTCATTTCATGAGCAGGTATGTGATCTGTTGTGGCCAGAATCTCAACACTAGCTAATCATGACCATCTGCAGTACATACAGTACCCTCCTCCATGTGGCAATATGGAGGACTGGAGGTCATGGTATATACTGTAGATACGCTATAATAAATGGGATATTTGTGAATTGGGATATTTGAAATGTGATATTTAATAACCAATTAATTGATTAATTATCAGATATTATGTACAGTAATGATCATTTCTGAATGTAGTGACCCATGAGAGGTTCTCCTGATCTGGCCCCCTCCTTTACTCTGATGTTGTGTGACACATGCACTATTGATCCTGCCTGCATGTGCCATCGCTGACCTTCACACTGGAAGGTTTAAATATGAGATTTGTGAAACTCAGTCACAACTCTATATATCTGACCAGGATATTATGCATTGTATTTATGAAAATATAGGCTATAGGCAGCCCTCACATTAATAACGTTAAATGCTGGACACCAAGAACTCAAAGTCTTAGTTACATTTACAAAAAAATTAAGAAAACTGATTCTTTAAAAAATATTTAGATCTGAAGGTGTGATCTAAGGAGAAAATAATTCATATTATATTTATATGGCCATATGTTGTCATTAAACACAGCTAAATTGGGTTAATTTATGGATAAACCGTTTATGTGAGGAATAAATGTATTTCAAAACAAACAATTTCAGTAAATTCATATACAATATTTACAGATCATGTCATGAAACAGAATACAGTTCCATTTTATTTATTAATTACAAAAATATGCTAATCTTTGCACTTCCATTAATCATTATATGTTTACAGACACACAGAGAGAGAAAGAGAGGGAGGGAGAGAGAGAGAGAGAGAGAGAGAGAGAGAGAGAGAGAGAGAGAGAGAATGTGTGCAAGAGAGACAATAAGAGTGACAGGTAGAAAGCCACTGCACATCCAACTGCACGTCCAGGTTCAATCAGATGTCTCCTGTCTCAGTGCCGTGACATCATTGTGACAAACTCTGCAGGGAGACAAAACATATAGCACTTCTGATTTCAGATGCAATGCAAGTAAGCTTTAAACCAAATGGGGAATGTACATGAAAAAGGCAGGCAGGCAGTGATCTGCAGCATAATATTCACATATTTATTGAGCCGGTCTCAACATCAAACAAGCAAACATTCCTTCCCAGACACACCCAGCAAGCTGTTCCGGTCAGACATACCCCTCTCCCACTGTTAAGCAAATTGCATTTTCATCACGTTAGGGCTACGTGATTTATAAAGATAGACATTATGTTCAGACTAATTTGTTTTATGTAATTATAGACAGGCTGGTTGTAATTCAACACTGATTCCATGTCAGGCACAGAATAACACTTCAGGCATCTGTGTCCATTGTTCCTTACCTTCAAAGTCAACAGTACCATCTCCATTGTTGTCAGCTTCCCGGATGATGGTCTCAATCTCGTGGCGAGGCGTTTGCTCCCCCATCAGTTTAGATATTGCTAACCACAATTCTTCAGTGGTGATCTTACCATCTCCGTCTATGTCAAACTAAACAGTCAGTCAGTCAGAGAAGCTCATACTGTGGCTACAGTCACACCGCAGCTGTTAAAAGGGGGATTCTGGACATTTTATAACTCTATAATGACTGCTCCTTCAGTCCCAGATGGAATTCCCTATTAAGAGGAATAGGATGGCTTCGCACGTTGGCCACCACTCTGGTCATGAGACACAACCTATAACTACAAATACATTCCATCCATCCATCCATCTTCTCCCGCTTATCCTGTCGGGTCGCGGGGGCAGCAGCTTCAGCAAGGGACCCCAAACTTCCCTTTCCCGAGCAACATCATCAAGCTCTGATTGGGGGATCCCGAG
>JAODUK010032009.1:0-22613 GCA_027564635.1 Typhlichthys eigenmanni
TGGTGCCCCGTTTAATAATATTAATAATATTAATATTAATAATAATAATTACATGTACATGACCCGATAACCCTACACTAGTTAATTGCAAATGTGCAGCTAGGTTTATATGGTGATATTATTTGTAGGTGGGGTTTATAAATGCTGTGCTTATTGGTGGTGGAGGGTCTATGCTGTATTTACTTACATGTTTGCATGTAAAATAAAACATTTTTTAACGTGTTTGTTATTAATAATACATTATTGTCATTTAACATGAAGCACATCAATATACTGCACCTTAACGCACTGCATGATATGTGCAGAGGTGACTATGCTGCCATGCTAATTACATTATTTCCTTTTGACATATGCACATCAATGGGGAGCTGCATTCTGCTTTTAAATTAATGAAAGGAAAGTGAGTGTTTCTTGGGCTTAAAATACCACAGTCAAGTATTTTGTTCTGACAAATAATGTAGCACTACTATAATACTGGACCCATTGCTAAAGTTATTACTTTTGTAATATTTACACTTTATGACCTGCATGCTCTCACTTACCGCAAAATAGATTTGTACTAGATGCATTTGTATAATTAAAGTGGCACTACCTAGCTTTGAATATTACTTGTTTGAACATTAGATGGCAGCACATGTTGTTAATACACAAATAAACACCCCCCCATATAAATAAGCAAACCCAGCCCCTCCCATTCATTGTTACACACACAAACCAGAATCAAAGCTTGAGTGAAAACATCTATATATTTTACTTGGGTGCACGAACCATAATGCAACATAACCAATGCACTGTGCCCCTAAGCTAAATGTTTCCATGAGTAGACTAGTCCAAGTGTGCTAACATAGGAACACGGGTGAAAAAGAGTAGGCAAGTCGAATTGGTATACAGTAGGTCACATATGAGGTTCCTTTAACAAGAGACCATTAGCTGAAGCCCTACAATTAGTTAAATACTCTCTATCATTGTATTGCCATTGTCCACTGGATTTAAATGTTGCCTCCTGGGTGTGGGGCAACATTTTTCCCGGTTGGGCCAGGAAGGTTAATGACGAAGACTTTACATGGATCTGCTTAAGGGTATAGGCTCTATGTTAATCATTACTAACACAGAAACTGATTTGGCACAAGTCGAATATGCATTTACCAACCATGTTTTTAGGAATATGCTTATTTCTGCATGGCTATTTTATTATCCAACAAGGGCATCTCAATAATTTAGAATATTGTGGAAAAAATAATACATTTAAATAATTCAATTGGCAAAGTGAGATATTGTGGATTAATTGAAATTACTTAATTTACAATATTCAAATTTATTGAGATGCGCCTTTGTGATTTTGGCTCCTATGATGATTTTTGCTCATAGTTTAAGAGCTTAAGTGCAATATAAATAATTGATTTTGTGCAAAAGCCTACATTTATGATACATCAATTATTATAGATGCGCCGTTATCTAACATAGTTTTCATTAAAAATCTCTAGACGCAGCTCAGCATCAGAAATCCAGTTAGCCCATATAGCCTATATAAAATAAATGCATTCTCTCTGCTGTAATTATGCTTAATTGTGACCCAAAATAATTTAACCTGCTATATGTCCGAGATAATATTTTTATCTTCAGCGCGGTAGTACCACCCATGCCTTTTTTTCAATTTTTCGCCCGGTTCGGTAGGCTACGAACCGGACTGCTAACAAAAAATAAAAATAAAAAAACAAGTATGCCAGAAGCTGATGTGACAGGACGCACTATAACAAAGTAGGAAACCCAGAACTATAGCCAGCGGTCGAAGTTAACTATGTAGTCAACATTCATGTAGGCAGAAACGCAATGGGAAACGCAATCGGCGCGAATTTTGGTACGTTACCTAGATAAAAACAGCCAATGTGCTGTCAGAGAATTATTATACCATGTTATGTTGCAGCGTCTGTACTCCATATTGTCATGTGTCTGAAAGCAATTAAATGTAATCTTTGGTGGCTAATGCGCTTGTATATAGCTTGACAAGTCACTGGACTCCGTCGTAGGCCTACTTCTTTTGCAAAACTGTGTGTACGCTTATGTACGTCATCACTGTTTGTAAACAGTAAAAGGATCTAATAAAGATCACCAGTTATGTCCATCAGAACAAACGTGACAATTGCCGCTGCCTATCCACTATGACTACTTCCTGGTAGTGAGCAAGGACACGTGACTTTATGAACGCCACACTTGTATAGATAGTATCCTACAGGTAGGTACGTTTAAAATAAAGTTTGGTAACACAGTCAGTTTTTTCTGTCGAATAATAATGTTTTCAGAAGATTAAAGATTTTTAAAATGCTCGAGTTTTCAAAGCAAATGCAGCACATATTACTGCTGTGGGCTAACTAAACTACACGGTAGTGATCATAATCTGTAATATGCAATTGTATATCGGCCTACTTCTTCAGAGGTTGGTGATCCATTTACCCTTCTATTTGTATAGCCTAATGGCTAATAACAGACTAAAGTGCAGTTCAAATGTTTATTTACAACTATTGTGCCAAAAGCAGAACCGTTTTTTATTGGCCGCTATTGGTGGAGAATATAAAAAACGTTTAGCTCATTTATTGATACATTACTGTTTGTTTTGTTTAATCGATGAAGAATGGGCCGCCTGGATGGGAAGGTTATTGTCTTGTCTGCTGCAGCGCAGGGGATCGGTCAAGCTGCAGCAATAGTAAGCCTATTGTAATAAAAGCATTATGGTATGCACATGATTGTCAAAATGAGATGTTCTTGAACTTCTTTGTGATTTCCTCACACTTTGCCGCATTCTTTTTGACTGCCATTCCTGGTAGACCATATGATGGTATATAGGCTGCAGGTTATTGCATAAACATGACAATGGAATGATTGAGAGTTGATCATTTCAGTTATTATAACGATATTATAATTATAATAATAATAATCATTATTATTACTATTATTTTTTTTGTGGTTTAGTAAACTATGCTGTCCAAGAGTTGCCTTTAAATGGACTCTTAAAGAATTTAACTGAGGGTATCACATAGCAATGCAAGATTACATTTTGAGTGATATAATACCATTTTTACAGAATGAAAAATATACACACATTAAAAAGCCATATAGTATCACTCACTGAGACTTTCAAAATAAATTGGGTGTATTTCTTTTTTTTCAACCAATCATTCCAGATGTTCAAATTCTTATGGGGAACAATGACCTGTCTAAATGTATAAAATATGTACTGGCACAAATGTTATTAGACTAGATACTATCAGACATGATTGACATGACCAGGTCATGCAGAATCACCATGTGATCACCTGTTCCATATCCACAGACTGATGTAATGTGGGGACACCCATTGCCAAATGATGGGCGACGTGTTGCATATGGGCTGGGGAGAAACCATGTATGTTTGTTCTCAAGTGTTAACTTTGGACAGCATTTCCATTTCCACTTGAGAAAGCAATCCTCTGTGAATGTTTTTTAATGCAGATCCAGATTTGAGATGCTTCATTCAGTCACAGGGCATAATGAACTTTAATCCAGACACCAACTATTATATTATTATATAAGCGATCTGTTTGTCCTGGCCCCTAAATTACCATGTGTTTTGGTGGGCTTTGTACCCAAGATTAAATCGATATGTATTATGTACTGTATGTGAAGGGGGCATATTTTCTTTATGCCAGTTAAAGGTAGGCTGCGTGTTTCAAAACTTTTCCTTATATGTTACCATCAATATTTATTTATTGTTCCTGTGAATTAAAGGCATTTGCTAAGGAGGGAGCTCAAGTGACTGCAACTGACATCAATGGAGAGAAGCTTAAGGAGTTGAATGAAATCTCAGGTAAGTTTTGTTCTGTCTACAGCTGCCACCTTGTGGACATCTAGAGTAACTCATTCAAATACATGTCCGATATAATTTTTTTATTTGTGTATTGAGATGTGTTTTTTGGCAAACAATTAAATTAAGTATTTTTTTTAGCATTACTATGAAATTATCTTAAATGATCCACACATTGTCAATGCTTAGGTGAATCATGCTAACTGAACTCTGACATGTACTGTACAGAGGGTGCTCCCTACTTTCACCTTACCCTACTTTAATTCATAGGACAAGGATACAACGTCAAATAAACTGCATATTTTTATACTGTATGTTTATTAAAAGTACTGTGCACATCCAATGGTAGATTTTCTGTTAAGGTGTTTATTTCTGTATTTTTCATACATCATGTTTATATGTGTCTCTTCAAAATGTTTAAACGTTTTAATCAGACATGACATTTACAAGCCTTTCCCTTGATGCATGTTTAAACAGAACTTGCCAAACGTACATTCATAAAAAAAAAGAAATGTGTGCTTAAAAATCTGACTTCTAACATTATAAAACATTTTCACACACAATGTGTTTACATAAAAGCCGTAGGCATTAGTATGACAATGTATGTGCCATGAAAATGTACACACTAACATGTATGCTGCAAACATCTTTGCCTTTCCTTTTGAGACGAACCTCGGCTGTTACCAGCAACATAGGGGAATTTCCTCTGCTTCAGTAGTATCTATTAATCATGCAGTGACAGGTTGTCTAAAAGCTCAATTTGTTGTCAATCTTTAGGGATCAAGACCAGGGTGGTAGATGTTACTAAGACGGACCAAGTTGAAGCCCTGGCCAAAGATCATGACCATGTCGATGTGCTATTTAATGTTGCTGGGTATGTTTCCAAACCGTTTTATACTGTAATCCACCAGATACAAAGCATGCCAGTACATGCATGCAGATGTGACACCATGATCTCAAGCCGTCATTCTTTTGTAATTATTTATGCCCAGCGTATTGACCTATAATGCTGATCCCTTTCCTCACATAAGACTTTCCCTTCACATGACCTTTTGTGACAATCACCTTAGCACAGACCTCTGAATGAACACCTAAAGTGAAGGGGGCTTACTTCATTTTCTCTTGGTTGAATCGGTTTGTAGTTTTACATTTGCATGTCTCACAGTTTCTGAATTTAGATGGTGTATGTTATGATACATTAGGGGTTTTGCAGAAAATTATATGCCCCCCTATTGGGTTATTCCCCCCCCCAGCTAGTCTAAAACAAACGTGTTTACGAAAGCTTCCAATGTTTCTTCTCAGGTTTGTCCACCATGGCACCATCTTAGATTGTGAAGAGGCGGACTGGGACTTCTCCATGAACGTGAACGTTCGAAGCATGTTTCTCTTGTGCAAGGCCTTCCTACCCAAGGCAAGCTTTCACCGCCTCAACCGTATGCTCACGTTTCACCCTGTTGCGAGGGCTTAGAGATGTGGGGTGCTAAACCAAGGCACTGACCAGTGCTGTTTTCATTGCTTTTGCACCGTCTTAGCTGTGTTTGGCTGAGCCAGTAGCATGATGGGTAGTAAATGCCTAATCAATGTTTATCCGTCCAACTAGCTAAGAGAATATTATCAGCTTGGATCAATCATCAGAGCAAATATTGTTCCTTATTTGCATGAAAAAGCAAGACATATGGTTGTACCTATTGTGTACAGAATAAGCAACACCTCCTTATTGTGCTCTTACTCTAGATGTTGGCAAAGAAATCAGGAAACATCATTAACATGGCATCAGTTGCATCAAGTATAAAAGGTAAAGGAACTTATATTTCATAATGAAAATACATTAGTTACTATGTATAACACATATGCGGTGGTGAAGGAATATGCTGTTATATGGGCCACAAAAAAATATATATATTTCCATGTAATTCCTTTCTGGTAATGGTTTTCTCTATCTGTGTGTGTGTGTGTGTGTGTGTGTGTGTGTGTGTGTGTGTGTGTGTGTGTGTGTGTGTGTGTGTGTGTGTGTGTGTGCTTCCCTGCTACAGGTGTTGTGAACCGGTGTGTCTACAGTACATCCAAGGCTGCAGTTATTGGACTCACCAAATCCATAGCTGCTGACTTCATTGATCAAGGCATCCGCTGCAATTGTGTTTGTCCGGGTAGGTATGAATGGAACAGTGACATGAGTGGTTTAAACAGCAGCGTTTGTGTTCAGCCCATGTATGTCCGATGAGGTGTACCTGGCAGTGAACATTAAAGCCTGGATGTTTTCTTACTGTCAAACAGTGAGCGCTTTCTTTCATGAAAACATTCCTTATGTAATATTTAATGACCAGAACAAACTCACTACAGTACACACATGCACACACCGTTTTTTATAATATATATATAACACATAGAGCACGGTGTGTGTGTATTTAACAACTATCATTATTATAAACAATCCAGCACTACTATCAACCAGCACTACTCTCAGGGGTTAGAGAGTAGCCACGTACAGTATATACCTGCTAGTGATGTTACCAGCGACACCAAAGCGAGGCATATGTCAAAGAGATTTTCAGTGAAGCTTTGTGTCAGAGCTTCATTCGGTGTGAGACCAATGACTTCCAATACTTCATTTAACACACAGACCCATGCATCTGCTTCAATATCTGACTCAGCGGTTTAACAATGCGCAACACAGTGCGCCTTCGTGGGCTTGCTGTGTATTGCGCATAGCGTTAATCAATGTTGCATTGCGAGAGTTAGTCCGTTAGTCAGAGTTTGCCATGGAACCTGTTGCAAAGAGGCTTTTTTTAAATGTGGGAACACTTAATATATCAGAAAAAAACACTACAATTATAAAATATTCCATCCAATATCTCTGTATTTTTTTATGCAGCCTACCTGGGTTGTGCATTAAGTAAATCTCGCTCTGACACCATAGGACACTCAGACACATGCTAGAGCAGGCTGTGGGTTAAGCCCATAGAACTGTATACAGTGCATCTGGAAAGTATTCACAGCGCTTCACTTTTTTCACATTTTATTATGTTACAGCCTTATTCCAAAATCGATTAAAATATTTTTCCCCCCTAAAAGATCTACACACAATACCCCATAATAACGAAGTGAAAAAAGTTTTTTTGACATTTTTGCTAATTAAAAAAAAAATCTAATAAATCACATGTACATAGGTATTCACAGCCTATTTTGTTGAAGCACCTTTGGCAGCAAGTCTTTTTGATTATGATGCTACAACTTGTACAAAATGTGGAAAAAGTGAAGTGCTGTGAATTCTTTCCGGATGCACTGTAAATATCAGCCTAGCCCGCCTGTCTCACACGCCGTAGTTCTGAGTTTGAGTTTCAAACCCAGTTAAAGCATTATCAATACTACATTGGTGGTCTGAACAAGTTCACTTAGGCTGCTACTTTCATGTTGGCTCACCAACAGGAATAATGTCCACAATGCAAAATCTTTGTTTAGTTTGAGCCTACTTGGAGTAGCTTTTTTTATTAGTGTATTAATCTATCCATTCATTATATTTTGCTTGAAGGAGATTCATGTATTGGTTGGTTGTGAAATACGACAAAACCTTTCCAAACTTTCACCCTCTCACGGTCCTCATTGAGCACTGATTTGAAAAGCTTCGAGTAATGAACCCATTTTCAATAACAATTGTGGTCCAGAAAAGCTTCACCTCGCCATCGTAATATAGTATACTGCCACACTCTCTCTCTCTCTCTCTCGCTCGTCTGCTGTAACCTTTGAACCTCTTGGCTGGCAGAGGGTTGATTATATGATGAGTTGCACCTGGGGCCAGAATAGGAATAGGATAGGATAGAACCAGCTGGCTGGCAGGTAGCATCCCTCCCAGACCCTTCCTCTCTATGGGCGTGTCCCTGGGCCACCGGCTCCACTATAGTACTGTATATATATATATTCATGTGTCATGTATGTGTATGTATCTGGTAAATGTAATTAAAGGCATATGTGTTCCTCAGGGACTGTTGACACTCCATCTCTACAGGGCAGGATCCAGGCCCAGCCTGACCCTGAGCAGGTACAGTATGCCCTCTCAGCCTCTTCTGTCCATCAGCACCATATCACATTAGCAACTCTGTGCCTGAGTCTGATATATAGGCCCCTGGAATCATGTCAGTACATGCTTAGCATTGTCACTCACAAGACAGTATATGTAATTCCGGTATGACGCAATTCCTGTGCTTTAACTGACTAATTTCAGTCTTCGTGTTTCTTTTAAACAGTAACATACGTATTTTACAGACTTTTACAAGACCTGCAAACAGGCAGACTTGTGTCATTTCGTTTCACAGCAAAGTCCTCCAGTTTTTAAGTGCGAACCCTGATTTTGTCAATGAGTTATGTAGTGCATGTCAATCAAAATGCGGGTCTTGCTAGGCGGTTAGTCAATGCTGTGTCTCAGACTTGCTAGGCTGGCTCTGCGACTATATCAGTTTCTTATTTTAGAGGAAAGTGACAATGACAAATATACCCAGAGACTGTGTGCGCTATGGTGAATAAGGCTTTGGCATTGCTCTCTACAGGCCTTTAAAGACTTCATGGCAAGACAGAAGACAGGCAGATTGTGCACAGCTGAGGAGGTGGCTTATCTGTGTGTCTATCTGGCCTCAGATGAGGTAGGCTACTGCAGTGTTTATCAAATGGGGGTACGCATACCCCTAGTGGTACATGGAGGTATGCAAGTAGCTTACTTATGTTTAACTACTTTTTAGGCCAATACATATAATTAAGACGATAAAATGCCAATTCGTATTCTCTTGTTTGTATTCATGTTTAATAAATTTCTAATATTATCATGTAATTTTGCAAGTATGAACTAACCATAAATCTCTAATTTATATGATCAAATTATATATTTAGTTAATATAAAGTTGTCGTCTGGTAACTTGGGTACATAGAGAGAGTCATTGGGCTACTCTGTGCTGGTTTAGTATGTTTTTGTCAACCGTAAGATGTTTAGGCTGGAAGGTGAAAACATTCTGCTTCTGTACATGTATAATACTGGATGTATTATCTTTTACTCCACAGTCAGCTTATGTCACCGGAACAGAGCACATCATTGATGGAGGATGGAGACTCTGAAAAATGTAGCAAGCTAACTGTGATATGTGTGGTATAATCTCACCCACTGTAGATGCAATGAGGAAATATTGAATAATGAGAGATGAAACATGTCCACTCAAACAAAGGCAAAACCTGTATACATAACTGTGAATTATAATATAACTATAAAACATGACTATTTGTTAAGATGGTTGATTTTAATGTCAGCATGATTTTAACAATACTGTAAAGGTACCATTTCATCTGCACAATATTTGTCATGAATGTTTTATTTGAAATTCATAAAATAAATATGTAACACTTATCAAGTGAGGTCATTCTTATGTGGTGGTGGTGGTGGTAATTTAGAAAGTAACAAAAGTTGTAGTCCTATAAATACTTAACGAATAATTAATGATTAGTTATGAAGTACTTAATTAGAAGGCCATTCAGGTTAAAAATGGGCGTCCCAATGTGTAATAGGCCATTATTCGGCCAGTAACAAATGTAATGGCCCATTAATTACATGATTATGTTCTCTATCATTTACCACTAAAAGTATAATAAAGACTTCAATTAATTTGGCATTGTGTAATATGTCTCACTGTAATATAATGTGGTACATAAGGTATATAAACTTTTTAAAAAATGTTTAATGTTTTCAGGGGGGATACCCTTTTTGATGATTTCGCCCCTCCAGAAGTGTGTGCCCGTCACTGGCTCTCCTCCACTGTCCATATCACTACTCCTCTTCTCCCTACTTGGTGTGTGGTTCATGTCACTCCCCAGTCTTCTCCCGGCGCTGTCACTTAGCAGCTTCGCATGCGGTCGGCCAAAGCATCGGCTGCTTCACGCGGTGAGGTGTCATTTTATATAAATGAAACCTTATTTTATATCAATGAAACCTTGTACAGTACGTCAGAGATTATTGTGACATGAGGTTAGGGACGCTCTCGTAACAGATGTTGCTACTAGTAACGATAGAGTCGAGGCAGACATACTACTGTAGGCTACGCTGTGCCGGCAGCCTATTATATGCTCTCGCTGGTAAGCGTATGGCTATTAGGCAAGCGAATGGTGTTCTGATTACTGTCAGTGGTTGTGGCTATGCTACTCGCACTGTACTGTAGCTAGTGAGCTAGTCAGCTAGCTTGAAATGTATGCCATGGTCGTGGCATGTAGCCTGAGCATTGATTAGCGCGCTCCCTTCACAATTGGATTAACTACCGTCTATCTGGTAGCATCTTTTGCTACTACGGTGCCGCTGTTATACGTTGTACATTATTTTAATGGTTGACAGATTGAAAGTGGTTTGGTTATCATTTCCGGTGTGTTGTATGCTTTCTATAACATAAAATCACATTTAAATACCTAATTTCAATATGGTATGCTTATAAATGAGCTCTGAATAACATAAGCTACTGTGCTTGTCTAAGAACATTGTTCTTTATGCTATATAAGTACTGCTTCTGTTAAGGCTGCATTAGCCACTCAAAAGACAAATGTCTGTGCTGCAAATGGCTCTTCTGCTGAATAAGGTTTCAGATATTTCAAGGTTACAGTAGCCTGTATGACAAGATTTATTTTGTACAAAACACTTCTTATCTTCTAATGCTGTGTTGCTGTGTTCTAATGCTGCCCATTTTTCCTGTCACACCTAGCAGAACATTATCAGTATTGTATTGAATAAACAACACTGTTTCTCTCCTGAATAATAGGTGACGTTGTTTGAATGGTTTGTGGTCCCACCTTCAGATATAGATGCAGAGCAGAACTGGTAGGCAGTTACTGTCTGCCTACCAATGCCTACCACACACTTCCAGTGCGTTGCCTGGCTGTGCTAGAGAAGTGAGCCGATCAGAAACACTCTGAAATAAATGCTATGGAGGAAACTCAGTCGGAACCCGCAACACCTCACCAAAGTCCCGACCATTCTCCCGCACAGAGCCCTGCTCCTGGCAATGACGTACTGGATAAGATCATTCTTCCTGCTGCTAACCATGTAGAGGTATTTATTTATGGCTCTGGTTCCAGTTAGTTACTGGTTTCAAAAGAAGCAGTACAGATAATAACGTGTATATACATATAAGCATTTAAGAAAATAAGGCATGGTATCAATCAACATCCATGTCACTTTTCAGTATTTGCATATCAGCATTGCTCAATGTTTATACTCTGGACAGACTATGCATATGCCATATGAATGTAGTATGTTGGTCTTTTCTGTGAGCCAAGCAATGTTTTAGCTTCTAACTTTGCCTTTAATTGACCCCATGATCTCCTATGTGGGAGGAGCCAGCCACCCTAACCCCTCCACTGCCCCACCCCACCTCCCTGCTCCTCCAGCAGCTGAGTCCAGTGAAGCAGATCCAGGTGGTGCGTCGCAACTCCAGCCCCAAGTCTGCCCTTACAGAGAAGACCGCCTCCTTCATCCCCCACAATGTCGTGGTGGACGCCGGCACCAACATGGACCCACCTGCGGTGTGCTGCCCCCTGCTGCACAGACTGTGCCCCTGCCCACCCCGGGGGCTGCTGGCCTCACTCATCACCAAAGGTGTGTGTGTGTGTGTGTGTGTGTGTGGGGGGGGGTCATTATTATTGTTTTTTGATGTAACCTTTATTTAACCAGGTAGTTTTGCTGAGAGACCTGATATAGAAGCAGCATAAAACAACATACATACAACAAGGTTTCAAACATAAAAGTAACAATATTTATATTGTATAGTAGTACATTCACATACCTCATAGTATGCTGAATACAATACATGGTATTACACACCATGATGACCCATATTCATTAGCTCCATATCCTTTAGATTTGATGAAAAATTGTCTGAAAGAAATAGTAATTTTCAATGGGGAACTCCGATCATAATGCTGAAATGGGTTTAATTGAACGTTACCAAAGCTGGCCCATTAGCTTGGCTAGTGAATATATAGGTGATGATAGCACATAGATGTGATTTGTGATGCAATTAATAACATGTTCATTCTGATTAATACAACACTGGTATTAAATATTCAATGAGAAAATCCATCACATGATACAAATACACAATTTCCTTTCACGTGAGGCATTTTCAGGTTAAATTAATATATATTATTACAGTATAAACAATTATATTTTAATTACATATTTATTTCATAAACCAAGTTATAAAATTGAGCTATATTATTGATGACCCTTTTAGAATGTATCGTAATATCCCATGCAATGGATACATCTGCTCTGAACAGTATGCTTTTCACCCCTGCTATATATAGTCTTTGCAGTGGCACACTGCTTACAAGCTACTGATTGTTCATGCTATTCTGATTCTCATCAATCCACACTGCCTTTTGTCTTCCAGTTCTTCTGGCATTTGTCCTGTTTGGAGTGGTGTGGTCCATCACAGAGGAAGAATGCCTTCCAGGGGGAAACCTCTTTGGTGTCACAGTGCTCTTCATCTGCTCTGTTACTGGAGGCAAACTGGTGGCTCTCATTCAACTGCCCAACCTTCCACCCTTTCCTCCATTACTAGGTTAGGCCACAGTCACTACCTTGTTGAGGCTGTATTTTATGTTTTATGATATTGTATTATCTTCTGACCTGTACTACTGTAGAACCTAAGCTGTCAGTAGCCTGGGCTGCTTAGCACTTAAGTTAGCAGCTGGCTTTGCAACCTGCAATGCAGTGTTTTGGTGCAGAGACATGTGTGGCCAGATTGTATACAAACTTACTCACTGGTCATATGAATAGGGTAGGGTATTGGTTAGTAGGTTATTTTACTCATTGTACCACTGCTAGGGCCACACATAATTGTAACTAACTAAAACTGTAGAATGGTGAGCGATTGTACAGTTAGTGGTTCTGTTACAAGTAGTGTGGTTAGTTGCAAATATCACCTCCCTAAACGACACAATAGATGGGTATTGATAAGATTCTAGCTTAACTTTTTTGATCAGGACTTGTTCAATGACACTTTTACAGTGACATACAATGGTGATTTGTATTATACTATGTTTATTATGTTCCGTATATCACGTCTAGTGTTTAGTTTACATACTGTATCTCTGAGTTACAAATGTCCAAATAAGAAACAGCTGCACCCCTAACCCTGCGTTCACACGGACGACAAACGAGGGTTACATAGCGACCGGCTACCATTCATTTTCTATTGAGATTTGGTGAGAATAGACGAGGTCTATTTGTGAGGTTGTTTGATCGCCGATGGTACATAAACTGACGCAACTCACTTGAAAGTCCAGATATTTATTCAGTAGCCGGCATTGTCCATAGTCAACACATTAGGAATAGAATGCAGGCCTAATAGAAACCAAATAACTGAAAGGAAATAATATTCACATAAACAAATAACTGAATACCAAACTACAGAAAAAGAAACTGCCTTCTTACCTAAGGCTCCCTGTAGCTCTTCCTCACTAGCTTTCCCGTGTTTACAGGTATATTCAGCCTCCCAACAAATCCTCAGCTTCTTTCTTTTAAGCACCTTACTGAAGAAAAAAACCTGGTCCACCAAAATATTTACACATTTATATTTAAATGATAAAACATACAAAATACTTTAGACTATTCACATTTAAGACACAATTAAAACAGCATTGCTTGTAAGAAATCAACACCCTTAATAACTACATACAATGGTACGTTCCCATTTAGGTTTGGTACAGTAGCTCTGGGTCTCAGAAGAGCAAGTACAGCTGATTGTAAGTGAATATTTAATAACAATTCACCTTATTCCAACAATAAAAGAATGCTCAGTGCAAATAAGTATTTGAGATTTACAGATGTATTTATCAAGTTAAATATATATAGGGCACGGGCTAGCTCCGCGACACAGCGACTACCGATGGGAATGAAGGCTCAAACAAAAGATCCAACCAATAATAGCCACACGGCCATAAGCGGCAGCGCCTCCCTCATCTGTCATCCGTGTGAACGCAGGGTTCGATGATAAGATGCAAGGCAGGCGTTCACATTGAGAGAGCAGCGGGAGAAAGTCCCACTGACTTCCCAGCAGGGTGGGATATAAACAAACCGCCATTGTGTTGCTACAGCGTCTGCTTTCCTAACCCTCCCTCTCCCCTGCGGTGTTGTGCAGGCATGTTGCTGATGGGATTCTTACTGAGGAACATCCCCGTGGTAACCGAAGCCGTGCACATTAGCACCAGGTGGTCTGCGTCTTTACGGAACATCGCCCTGGCTGTCATTCTGGCCAGAGCTGGTTTAGGGTTGGATGCCGCGGTACGTCACACAAAGCGCTGCGATGGGAACGGGAGGGAGGTTGACCTTTGCTGTTTTACAGGCTTGTCGTCGTCCTATTCACTCACTGTGTCCCCCAGGCTCTGAGGAAGTTAAAGTCTGTTTGCATGCGTGTGGCTGTGGGGCCCTGTGTGATCGAAGCCTGTACCGTAGCCCTGGTCTCCCACTTCCTCATGGGTCTGCCCTGGGTGTGGGGCTTCATCCTGGGGTAAACACACTGTTCACTGGCTCCCCTCCCTACGATGATAATAATAATAATAATAATACTATAATACATTTTATTTAAGGACGCCTTTCAAGAAACTCAAAGGCATCTTACGTTACAAATACAAAGATGAAGGCCTGTTCTTCTCCTGCTGCTCCCTGCAGCTTCGTGCTGGGCGCTGTGTCCCCGGCCGTGGTGGTGCCCTCCATGCTACTGCTGCAGAGGGACGGCTACGGGGTGGACCAGGGCATCCCCACCCTGCTGATGGCCGCGGGCAGCTTCGACGACATCCTCGCCATCACGGGCTTCACCACATGCCTGGGCATGGCCTTCGCCACAGGTGGGCACACGGAGAGAGAGCGACGTCACGCGTCTCTGTGGCGGTGCCAATCAAAGCGGTTCTGGTCTCTTAATAAAGTGGGCGTGGCGCCTTACGTCACCAACGGCGTTTTGCAGAGGAGGCTGATGTACGCATCGCCCAGACATGTCTCTTCACTCCATTCTCTCTGGAGGCGGTGTCCAGAGCTATCCTTCTGGTCAACCATTTGTTCCCCTATGGCCTCCCATTGTATCAACATGGGAGCTAATGTTCCTAGCATAAAAACCTAACTAGCATAGCTGGGTCAGTTTGTTCCCCTATGGTTTTCCATGGTATCAACATGGGAGCTAATGTTCCTAGCATAAACACTTAACTAGTGTAGCTGGGTCGGTTTGTTCCCCTATGGCTTCCCATGTTAACAACATGGGAGCTAATGTTCCTAGCATAAAAACCTAACTAGCGTAGCTGGGTCGGTTTGTTCCCCTATGCCAAAAACATATGAGATGGATAGAACAGGAATATTTAAAAGCCTTAATTTTATTCCCCCATGTGGAGTACCACTGATCTAGAGAGAGTTTTTCTTTTCTTCTTCTGCACTTGGGAGGCTAATGACAGCCTGCCTCCAGGGGAGCAATATCAAGTGTTTTCGCAATGACCTGGGAGCAGATATCCATCTGCAGTTTGTCAGGAGCACAGTAGGGGGTGTCATCGCGCTGAGCCTCTTATTGAACAAGCTTCCTCTTTTTCTTGTGTTGAGACGCAGTGGCCTTTTGTTATCGTGGAAGCAGAATGCCATAGTAGAGGACCCCCTGCAATAATCATTCAGAACTACACCTGTCCCCATTGTGCTGAAGCTGACTGCACTTCTGAAACCTCTTCAGGCTCCACGTGGTACAACCTGTTGAGAGGCATACTGGAGGTGGCAGGGGGCATGGTGGCTGGCATCCTTCTGGGCTTCCTGATACAGTACTTCCCCAGTGTGGACCAGGTAGGAAGCCTGATTTGATTGGATCCCTAACACCTACACATACCTCCTACCTACTGATGGACCGGACATCGTCTGACCTCAGCCTGACCTCAGCCTGACCTCAGCCTGACCTCAGACATAGTTTAGACATTAGCATTAGGACGTTGAATCACATCTGGCACAGATCAAACACAAACAGACAGCCTGTATGTTGTGTTTTGTCTCTAGAAGCACCTAGTGATGAAGCGGTCTTTTCTGGTGCTGGGTCTGTCGGTCTTTGCTGTGTTTGGAAGCGGTGTGGTTGGCTTTCCAGGCTCTGGAGGCCTTTGTACCCTAGTGCTGGCCTTTCTGGCTGGACTTGGCTGGGCAGAGGACAAGGTAATGTCATCTTACAGTACCTGACCTGTACCTGACCTGTGTTCTTATGCTTTCTTGTGCACTCAATCGAGTTACATGCTTCTTGGCCCTTTATGCTGTTTGCTTTGTAGTTTCTAATCATTATTTTCATGATTTTTATACTATTTCTATATTTTTCAGTATGTATATTTTCATGTTTTATACTATGATGGCCTATATCGCAGAGGCTTAGCCATTTCTTAAACAATAAGCATAGGTCAAATTTGTTTGAGAACCATTTTTGTAGTATCCTTTGAATGTCAACATTCTGACTGTTGGCATAATAAAAATGCAATACAATTTACAATAATTTTTAATAACTTGAATTCTCCATGTATATGGTGGTAAACTGAAATTAATTTGGTGACTTTATACCTAAACGTGAGATTCATTTGGTTGCTTTCATTAGGTTTGTTATTTTATCCTCCTCAAAACATTTGAAATGTGTTCCGCTTGTGTGTTCACCTTCTCTACAGGATATATTGTTATGAGATGAACCCCAGTGTGTGTGTGTGTGTGCGCGTGTGTGTGTGTGCACGTTTAGGCACGTGTTGAGGACGTGGTGGGAAGTGCCTGGGATGTGTTCCAGCCGCTGCTGTTTGGCCTGATAGGAGCCGAGATCAGGATCGCAGTGTTAGAAGGACACACAGTCGGTAAGACCGCACGCACTCATGCAGCAGAATACCTTCCACTGCAGAATGTGACCATTATAGATTGTACTAAATTATGCAAATACTTTTTGCGTAATGGGGACTCTTCTCAACTGTCTTTCTTAACATATTATTGAGAAGAATCTAGTTTTACAGTGCCCGGGAATGAGGTTGTCTGCATGCACGACTTATTGTAATGTAATACGTGATCCGAAACATACAGTACGGCAAATCCCACTTTTTATTTAGTGTGTGTCTCACTGAGTTGATAACCACAGCGGGGCAGAATAAATACACCTAGCAAATTGTTCCTTCTCCAGGTCTGGGCATAGCGTCTCTGCTAATCGCCCTGCTTGTTCGAGTTCTGTTTACCTTTGTGTGTGTGCTCTGTGCGGGCTTCAACTGCAGTGAGAAGGTGTTCATCGCTCTGGCGTGGATGCCCAAAGCTACTGTACAGGTATTGTGAAGCACTAGGCAATGACCCAATGTGCCTAGTGCCTGACCTAAATAAAACATCATCACAGAATCTTCATGAGCAGTTTTCATGTTATAATACTCACTTTAAGAGCAGTTAAAGTGGCTCTGTATGGAATGCACACACACACACACACACCGGCTAACATACAGTACATGGAGGGAGTGTGATGCCATTGTCTGGCAGGAAGGCAATAACTGCACTGTATCTTTACATAGAAAACCAACCATACCATATATACTGTATCACCTTTAACATGGTTTGAAATGCCTGCCCGCTGTGTCATCGCCCCTCAGGCCGCCATAGGCTCCACGGCCCTGGACATGGCCAGGGTGAAGGGGGACGTGGAGCTGCAGCGCTACGGCATGGACGTCCTGACGGTGGCCGTGCTCGCCATCCTGCTCACGGCCCCAGTCGGGGCCCTGGTCATCGGCCTGGCCGGGCCTCGCCTGCTGAGGCAGTCCAAGGACCCAGCCTGGGGTGAGCCACTCACACAGCAGTGTAGTCTCAGAGCCTAACTACTGGCCTAACTACTGGCTAACTGTGTCTAACTGTCTAAAGCTGTTTTCACACATTGTGCAGTTACAGCTAGTGATTTACTCTATTCATGCATGCAGCTACATACAGGTACATTTTCCTCTTGGCGTCTGTTCACACATGCCATGGTAATACCGGCATAGTCGCAGCCCATCAGATACATGGTGGTAGGCAGCTAATGCAACACTTGCTGCCAAGTGCCATAAACAAAGGTTTTCAGGAGATTCCAGTTTACAGCTTACTTGCAAGCAAAATAGGTGAAGTAAGCATAGAAAATACATCACTCAAATCACACGCAAATGTAAAGTAATGTAAAGCCCCTGTGATGTTTCCATAACAATTTACTGTAATAAGAGTAAAGCTATGTGTACTGTATGACTGCATTAGTTTTAAGACGTTTGCATTCTTATTCAATGATAACCAAAAGAGTTTGGCAAAGGGTGGTGTCTGTAATGCGCTCCGGCATCTGATTTTTTTACATTCAGCATTTAGTAAACAACCAACTGTATATTGAGAAGAAGACCTCAACATATTTGAATTGTATGTTAAAAGCAAAATTTATTTACACATAAATTAATGGGCAAGTACTGTGTAATCCAAAACTAAACAAGAGAAACGCCATTATGTGATCCTGTAAGGCTTAAGCAATATTTTGCAGGTTTATAGCTAAAACTAAATGTAGAACGTATAATTTATTTTATTAATTTAGATTATGTAATGTACAAAAATATCTTGTGCATTGGCTGTTAAAATATACTTGTTTTGTGCTCAATTAGTGTAAATTTAGTTTGATGAATGTATCTTAGCATTTACAGTATTGTTATTAAAATAAAAGACATAAATTAATGTGAGCACAAAAGTAACCCAAAACTAAATAAGAAACTCCATTCTGTCATCCTATTAACTTTTGAAATGCACACCCGAATGCGCTGCGAGCGGTGACGACACCACCTCACACACAGGTGGTCTATTAAAGCCCACCTCCACCACTAGAACCTGTTTCCACAGATGTATAAAACTTTAAACAAGCCAACTAATCTATTAATGGGAATAATCTGCAGACTAATCGATGATCAAATAATGGTTAATTGCAGCCTTACTATGGTTTTGCCTTTGTCCTCTCTGCAAGCCAATATGTAAAACAGTGTTGCCCTCATATAAAGATAATGCAGGGTTAGCTTATGTAAGCATTTGCATAGCTTTAGGTGACCTTTGTTATCACCTCATCACATGGTGGAAAGCTTCTGTATTTTGTCGTGCTACACAAGACTGGCATTGTTCAGCTCTTAAATGGTTCCTCATTTTGCAAATAGTCTCTCCTTGACTTATATTTTTGACTGTTGGTGCTTTGTACTGGCTGACTGTGTGTCAGCTTTATTTAGTTGTGTTTTCCCTTCTCTTGTTGACATATAGGAAGTGTAGCTGGAGGGGAAGATGATGACAAAACTCCTGTGACCTATGAAAGTACCCTCTGACACCACGCTGTCAGTTTAGCCAAGGACAGTAGTAAAGGAAATGAGGATACATTCGTCCGTAAGCAACCACCTGGAAGCCCCCTGAGCTTATTTGTGTCTTGTCAGTCACATTGCTTTTGACATATGAACCAGTATTTATTTACAGCACATGGGACTTTTCAAGTCCTCTGGCTCCTTACGTATAATCTGTATCAATTCTTCATGAACACTGAATACCCCATACATGTATTTATTTATTACCCCAAATCAATTACTATTTAGATAAATGAGGCATAAACCTTTGATACATGCCTTTTCATGAAGGTGTGTGTGTGTATTGATTGTACTGACTTGACACTTTTTACAACAATGTACCATGGTAGGCCTACTCTATTCTAGCCTAGAGGCTTGTGCAATATTTTGCAGGTTTATAGCTAAAACTGAATGTAGATTGTAGCATTTGTTTTGCAAAAAATGCATAACATTGTTTAAGACCTCATGCTTTTAACAGCTATTGGCTGTTAAAATATACTTGTTTTGTGCTCAATTAGTGTATATTAAGTTTGATGAATGTATGTAGTATTTACAGTATTCTTATTCAAACAAAGAAAAACTCAGGATAAGATTGAAAATGATCAATAGTATGCTTTAATGTTTGAAAAGTAAGTTTATACATTACTGTAAGTAAACCATTTATGATACACTAAAGAAAACTACATTTATTGTGACTTTTTAAAAGGTTTTATTTGTTTTTATCTAATGATACTGTACAGTGCAATGCAATTTTTAAGGTTGGTATTAATTTTTTAAGCATTCCAATATCTGCATTTTCAGCTGCTATTTATGGTAATGATTTGCATTATTCTCTATAGCTGATTAAAATACTTTTAGTAAAAAACTGATGTTTGTGTCAAGTCTGTTTTCATTCAATTAGTTAATCAACATGAAAGTTGATTTTATTATGCATTACAATAACTAACTCGTATACATTTTACATTTATATTATGTTTACATTTATTATGTAAAGCCATTTAGTTTTGTCACACATTTTCAACCCTTGCTCTGTACAGATTGACTTTACATTGACTTGGTTTGACGTCTGAGATACCCCAATACTTACTTGTTAAACGACATTGCTTTCAACATTCTCAAAGTATATTTTAATACATTGTATTTTTGGCTTTTATAGATCATATTAAAATGTCTAAGACTGAAAATAGCATGTATTTTAAACATTCCCTTTAACAAACTGGGATTTTGAAAATGACAAAAAAAATCACCATTAAACCTTACTATTAGGTTGAATAGGGGATTATATATTAAACACATTGTTAGCAGTATAAGGCCAAAAATAATTATAACATGATTTATATAATAAAATAATTACTATAATTCTATATATAATATAATTATAAATATTTACAATGATGACTCACATACAGTGGAATGTTAAAATTCTCCTTAATATATATCAGGTGGGACCAGGAACCATTTTGATGGTATATTCTTAGCCTGTCTTTCAGCAGGGGAGTTTCCCATTTTTAGAGCTAACTTCCTGGCTGGACAATAGGCTCTGGTTGGTATTAAGATACATTGTGGGCTCAATTTAGAAGGAATCAAGCATTAAGAGACTTAATTGCAGAACAGCCACATAACTTTCACTAAAGCATTTTTCCAAGCCCTATTTTTTGCTAAACCAATCTATTACCCCCCTAAATTACACCTCTACACGATCTGCATGTTGTGTGGGACATCAACCAGTTTACCAAAAGAAACCACATTATCCACACACAGATGGTGTTTTGTCTGAGAATAGAGATAGATACAGAGAGAGGTGTGTCCCTTAGAATAATGTAGAAAACCTTAAAAGACTTTGAATATCTGCTTCCCAGCATTTAAACAATATGGTATAATATCAGGAATAGGTGTGTTTGTGGCTGTATCGGTGGATGTGTGTGTTGGTGAGTGGATGGGGGGGGGTGTAGGTGTGTGTTGTTATTGGGGACTGAAGTTCAATCGTTTTGACTCAACTATACCCTAATAAACAGCTAAAAAATGTTTATATTAATAATACATTAAATTTCAGGACGCCTTTCAAAACACTTAAGGACATCTTACATTATACATAGGCAAATATAAATTATAAGGCAGGCACATACATTGTAGAAACAATATAAAATTCAAAAGATTTGGGAAGTATGTACAAAATAAAATAGTACATGCTGGGGCATGTATTATTAGGGCAGGGGAGAAAAGTTACAGTGGAACAGAAGGTCAAATGCGATAAGCAACCCTGAAGAAATTAGTCTTTTTAAGTTTAGCCAAATAGAGGACTGTGGTAGCATGTCATGTGCAGCGGAAGGGCGTTCCAGAGTCTTGGGGGTAGAGCAGCTGAAGGCCTGATTGGTTGGGATCCCAGAGAGAAGAGACTTGCAGTATTCCAGAGGGGAAGTGACAAAGGCGTATCAGTGTTTTCTAGTTGGGGTCTCTGAGACCCCAAACAGAAGTAGTGTTTTTATTATTTTTAGGGAGAGTATGAAAAACAATTTCAAAACATACACGTGGTAAATGAGTAGTCTTAATGGTCATAAAGTTAGGAAAAGTAATGGAATATCAAGACAATTAAAAAATGTTAACAATTGTAAGATAATATACATGTTGTCAAATGCACCAAATATCTCCTTGTAAACCGCTATCTTGCTGTACTCTGCATGATGAAAAATATAAGGAGGTTCTTCTACACATATCTGGCTCTGTAAATGAGAACACAGTGTGGTGCAGACCGCACCACACAACACTATCACAGCCTTGGCAATGCATGTCCAATTTAAGGGGCAGAGCTTCTGAGGGATCACCCTTTGGCATTGAAGCAAGATTTTGTTTTGTTTTGATTTAAGTTTGAATTAAGCAAGCGTTCTCAAGAATTGTCTTGCTATACCTGCAATATAAATCTAAACAATGTGCTTACAATTGTAAAATTGTATAAAATTATTGCTAAAAAACTAAATATCACTGTCATGCAAAAGTTCATAAACACCAGTCTTTATTATTGTGTAATATGAAAATATAGTTCCAAGTTATTATAACCTGTCTGTCAGAAAACTCATACATAACTGTTAAATGATAACTAAACATACAAAATATTCTGGAAACACAGAATAAATAGATCTGCAAAAGAATGGTATTATGTGTAATGTCTGCATTCTCTGTGGGTGTTAAAACAGATCAGTGAAACATTTTACAGACATCCCCAGTTTAAAAAAAACAACAAACGCATTTAAGGCAGTACCCTCCACCTTAAACACACAATATAATACTGCTCATTTGAGCAGCATTTCTCGTGATAAAAAAATAAAAGTATCTAAAGCAGGGGTGCCCAACCCTGGTCCTGGAGGGCCCCTATCCTGCATGTTTTAGATGTCTCCCTGCTCCAACACACCTGATTCTA
>JAODUK010032019.1:0-22612 GCA_027564635.1 Typhlichthys eigenmanni
GGGAACGCCTCGGGATCCCCCAGTCAGAGCTTTCCAATGTGGCTCGGGAAAGGGAGGTTTGGGGTCCCCTGCTGAAGTTGCTGCCCCCGTGACCCGACTCTGGATAAGCGGATGAAGATGGATGGATAAATGGGTGCATAACTATAGTCTGTGGCAGGGTTGCACCCCATTGTCAGTGAGGGGGCCATAGCAAATGGCTCAACATCATGGCCTCATTTATCAACATAATTTCAATGTCGGTGATTGTTTACAGAATTACAGAACTATTATTAGGCTTATCTTATAAAAATAAAAAAATATATTTTTACTTGACATGGTAACAGCCATTCGTGCTAATTGCTATAGTTCTTTTTGCATTAGGATATAGAGCAATTCAACTTTGGTCTCATTAGCTCATGTAATAATGCTCTACCATCACATTTTAAGTCTATTACGCATTGAATATTGAACTAAAGCTCGACTTGAGAAAAAAAAAATCGCAATCGCTATATTTGTCACAATAATTACAATTAGATATTTTCCCAAAATCCTTCAGCCCTAGTATAGGGCTTAAGTATAGTATATAGTCTGTTTAACGGCACACTTGCAGGTTTTAATCTCACCATTACACTTTAATTTCCCTCCCGCTCTGTAGAAACCAACTACAACAATGCCACCGCTCTAGTGATCACCTTTCCCGTCAACAACTACCTCAATGACACCGTCCGGTTGGGAAAAGCACAGGCATGGGAGAAAGAGTAAGGGATTGCTTTCTAAACTCCACCTACATTTTTCCCATCCAAGACACACAATCTGACCGTGGGCCGCGCTGTTCCATTTCAGATTCGTCCGCTTCATGAAGAGCTACAGCAACCCCAACCTGACAGTGTCTTTCAGCTCTGAGCGGAGCATCGAGGACGAGATTAACAGGGAGAGTAACAGTGACATCACAATCATCTCGATCAGCTACTTCATCATGTTTGTCTACATCTCCTTGGCGCTTGGACACATCCACAGCCTGAGGAGGCTGATGGTGAGAAGCCGCTGTGTTGGTAATATGTCTAGTCTAGAGATTGGTTGGATTGCTCATTCAGACTGTTTTTTTTAATTGGGCGTGTCATGTCAGCCAAGTCATAAACTAGACGGTTACTGAACCATCAGGAAATGTGGTTTCTAGCTGGGTAGTCCAGTTGGTGCCCACAGCAATTAAAGGTAGTAAAGCGATATGTAATCCAATACTCTTTTGGTCCGATTCAGATTCATATGTAGTCCAATACTCTTTTGGTCAGATTCAGATTCATATGTAATCCAATACTCTTTTGGTCAGATTCAGATTCATATGTAATCCAATACACTCTTTTTGGTCAGATTCAGATAATATCTCCTCACGGTGTCCCAGCTATCCGTTCTGTGTGAGCATAGCAGACATTGGCGCTTCTGTACACAACCTTAAGAAACACAAAGGAACACTATCCCAGCCTTGGCAATGTGTGGTCTCTTCTGAGCGAGCACTCTACAGCATTGAAGGGAGAGGTGTTTTGATGTTGAATTCAACTGTCAACAATGTTTCCCCAGCATTGCTTACTCTGCCTTTTTTTTTTAATGTATTTTATTTATGCGCGTGTTTGAAAGACCGGCCATTTTTGTGCGTCGTCACGTTCTGATCGGTTGAATGTGATCCAGAGTCTGGCACGTGAAGTGAAGCAAGGCGGGTTAAGATGTCAGCATATTGTTGTTGTTTGTCTTCATCTAATAACACGTAAAGCGCGAAGAGCGCCTGAGCCAGCTTCACAGTGGCGGGCGACTGACTGTGCGGCTGTGCTCCCACTCCAGGTGGATTCTAAAATTTCCCTGGGCATCGCTGGCATCCTCATTGTCCTGAGCTCAGTGGCCTGCTCCCTCGGCATCTTCAGCTACGCAGGCGTTCCTCTCACCCTCATTGTGATCGAGGTCATCCCTTTCCTGGTGCTGGCCGTGGGAGTGGATAACATCTTCATCATAGTGCAGACTTACCAGGTACTGGTCACCTGTGCTTTACTGTAATGGGGATTATATCTGTGATGTTATTGAGGCGCACACACACACACTGCCTCAAACTGTCCAGAAGTCACCAGTGTCCCCTGTCTTCACTGAATGTGGGTGTGCGTGCGTGCGTGCAGAGAGATGAGCGGCTGCGCCATGAAGAGCTGCACCAGCAGATCGGCCGTATCCTCGGAGACGTAGCCCCCAGCATGTTCCTGTCGTCTTTCTCAGAGACCGTGGCCTTCTTCCTGGGTGAGTCGGGATGGTCCATATTCGCCTAACTGCTCCCACCCCCCACCATAATCTCCTAATAACAAAGGAAGCTGCATTTGGGTCTACATTTGGACCATGAATAAAATCAAATAGCTTTGCCCAGGACTGACAACCTGAGAATATGTCTGTACCCCAAATTAGCCTGCCACAGTTGTTAAAGGAGCTACACGATTCATGTAGATGGATGTGAGGCACATTCCGCCAATCAATGTTTCCCTTCTATAGGAGCCCTGTCCAACATGCCTGCAGTAAGGACCTTCTCTCTGTTTGCTGGCCTGGCCGTCTTTATTGATTTCCTGTTGCAGATAAGCTGCTTTGTCAGCCTGCTTGGGCTCGACATCAAAAGACAGGAGGTGAGAGCCAGCGTGGCTGTGATGTTACAATATTTGGTATTATTAGATGCATGAGTATTGAAAGGCTTCTGTACTACACAAGAATATTTACCTATGGAGATACATACTCCATGATATTGAATTCCACTAACGGCACCGTGGCGTGTGGGTTTCTAGAGCCAGCGTCTCGACATCTTGTGCTGCGTGAAGCTTTCGGAAGGCCAAGGAGAAAAGACAGACGGCTGTCTCTACCGCTTCTTCAAGAAAGTCTACGCGCCCTTCATCCTCAAGGAGTGGGTGCGGCCAATAGTTGTAAGTGGTGGGGAAATGTGGCCGGACTTGACACGACGCCATCTTGTCTTGTTGGATTTGTTTTCATGTAAAAGGCTCTCTGACTCTCTCTAGGTGGCAGTGTTTGTAGGCATGTTGTCCTTCAGTATTTCTGTGGTCAACAAAGTGGACATCGGTTTGGACCAGAAGCTCTCTATGCCTGATGTAAGTCAATGCCACTGATACTAAAACATGACTAGCACTGGGCTGCTACTGGTCAGGATTCAGTACGTCATCGTTTTGACACAGCACCAGCTCAGGGTGAATTAGTTTATACTTGGATCAAGCCCAAAGAACATGAATAAGCTCATCTTAAAAGAATAAGATTTTGTTCGAATCACTCTAACGTATGGCTTTGTGTGTGTGTGTAGTGTCAAGAATCATTAATTTTCAGCTGTTTATCTTGAATCAATGGCTTTTTATTGCCATGCAAAGCTACACAATGCACCGGCCCAATTCAAATGAATACATGTTTCAGGGTGTCCTCAAGTGCAACACATGCATTAACGCTCCTCCGCTGTGTCCCTGCCTACAGGACTCCTATGTGCTGCAGTACTTTAAGAACCTGAGCATGTACCTGCACACCGGGCCGCCCGTCTACTTCGTGGTGCAGGACGGCCTGGACTACAGCAACCTGTCGGGCCAGAACGCGGTGTGCGGGGGCGTGGGCTGCAACAACGACTCGCTGGTCCAGCAGGTCTACACCGCTTCGCTCATCAGCAACTAGTACGTAGCAGCAGAGGCATCCTCTTCAGCAGCATTGACTCTAGACACCTTGGTGACGAGCAGACAGGCTGCTGATGTTGAGAAGGGGTTTCTGATGCAGTTATTTCTATGATAAAGTCACAGGGAAACAATTAATTTACTAGTTAAAAGTATAGTCGGCTATTGCAAGCTAATTGTTAGCTCCTACACTCAAATTCAACCAATATCTCTTTGCGTTTTGCTAGTTTACCGTTCTCCGTGCGTGTTATAAACATGATCTGATACTTATGTGCAGCCCTGGTTCCTTAAATGGAAACACAAAGCGGTGAACCGCCCACAACAACGAAGCCGTAGTACCACCAGAGTACCACGCTTTGCTTCACAATGCGTTTCAGTGTGTGAGGCGGTTAGCAAGCGTTCTCGAGAATGACCCAGTGTGCAATTTAATTTTGATACCAGATACAGGAAACGGGCTACAATAGCATCCTAGTTTTGCCCAGGAGCAGGTTTCACTTCCTTGCCCGTGCTGATATCTTGCTAATATTGTGCCTATATGATACTGCTCAGTGTTGCTGGAGCCACTTAACCCTGTTCTGTGATGTAACAAAGGCCTATACGTATATTTCACTTGATGATTTAAAGTACATTTCAGCTGTGTCTTAATAATAATTATAAATAATGTCGACTTGGCTTTTTTTTAACAGCACCACTATTGCAAACACTCCATCCTCCTGGCTGGACGACTACTTTGACTGGGTGAAGCCTCAGTCCAGCTGCTGCCGATACTACAACGGCACGGGAGCCTTCTGCAATGCCTCAGGTGAACCATTATCCACTGAGTCAACACAGTTCGCTTCACAGTGTGTTCACCACACCGACATAACAGAACATGCTGATATGGGAAATGACACGGGGAGAGGATAATAGCGGATCTGTTGAGATTCAAATTGAGAGGCTGTAAATGTCATTCTTGTTTATTGTTAAAATGGAAATAACTGGTATGAACAATTCAATAATAGCAGAAGTACACTTAATGTGTCCTATTGGATAAGTATTCACAAGAATACAATTACATTTAGAAAATGTTGAAATAAATATTATTTTGAGTATTAAAACAGGAACCTGTTTCCAATGAACCATCTATCTTTGACTTGCCTGTTAAAATGCTTGCCTATGTGCTTGGATTGCTTTAGAAAAATAGTTTTGATATAGCCAAAATAAACATTAGCTATCAGAATATTTAGAAATATCACTCGGTAATATCTAATATTACAATGTAGATTTTTCTTCTATGTAGTGATTTAATACTCATCCTGGTTGTCATTTAAGTAGTCTGCCTCTAACACAGTTCTGTTTCCACACTGGTACCTATGTGTTGCACAAACTGCTTGGTCCTCCAGTGGTGAATTCATCTTGTGTTCACTGCCGGCCCATGACGACAAGCGGGAAGCAGAGGCCTGTGGGGGAGGACTTCATGCACTTCTTGCCCATGTTCCTGTCAGACAATCCCAGCATCAAATGTGGAAAGGGGTAATTTATTTTCTGTGTACATGTGTTTCACTTGTGCTTACTTTTAATGCTGCATAAAAATAACTGCAGCTGTTCTGAAGACCCAACTGGATGTTTATAATACTTTTTCCCCCCTGTAGCTATAGATATCAATTTGGCACTTAAATAGTGTTTGTATGCATATATATAATATTATGCTATGTTAAATTGGTAAATACTAATTTAACATTTTACTGCATTAGAGCTACCTTGAAACTGAGCACACATGTTCCATGTGAAAACTGGTTGTTGTGTTTTTGTAATGTTCATTACATGTTTTGGTTTGACCTTGAAATCCTTCCTTCTCAGTGGCCATGCTGCTTACAGCGATGCCGTGGAACTATATCCTGGAGACACCAAAGTGGGAGCAACCTATTTCATGACCTACCACACGATCCTGAAAGAATCTCCAGACTTTATAGATGCCTTAAAGATGGCTCGTGTATTGGCCACCAATATCACACAATCGGTGGGCCATCAAGTTTTCCCATACAGGTAACCCTTTCATACCTCAAGTTTCATATGTTCACCAAACTTCTCTGTATCGCTTTCATACAAATTCTAATTCACTTGCATTTTAGTAGAGGTTAATTGCATTAAAAGGGAAACTGTGGTTGACCCTTGGCCTTGCACAGGAAATGTTTATTTTAAACAATACATTTGTATAATTTAACTGGAGGAATAAACTGGTCAAATCAGCAACTCATTGTAAGTAAGTCAATGTTATTTATATGGCACATTTTCACAGACAAGAAGTCACAAAGTGCTTTACAGTCAAACCAATGAAATTACCAACAAAAACCAAACATAATACAGTAAAAATGCAAAGCAGATGTAAAAGCAGCAAACATAAAATCAAATGCTAATGTAAGCTTGTCTAAAACGATGCGTCTTAAGGTGTGATTTAAAAGTGTCCACGGTATCCATAGCCCTTAAGGCGAGAGGGAGAGCGTTCCATAGCCTGGGAACCACTGTGCCGAAAGCGCGGTCACCTCTTGTTTTAAACAGAGTTCTTTGGACGGTTAAAAGGCCTTGACCTGAAGACCTCAGAGACCGCCCAGATGTGTGTGTGTGTGTGGCAAGTCCAGGATGTATGGGGGAGCTTGACCGTGCAAGGCTCTATATGTGATAACTAAGACTTTAACATGGACTCTAAAACAAATAGGAAGCCAGTGTAATGCCTCAAGCACAGGAGTGATATGGGCACGCTTGTTGGTCCTAGTCAGGAGCCTTGCAGCTGCGTTCTGTACAACTTGCAGTCTGTCCATGGACTTAGACTTATTTTAACAAGTGTACAGTGCATTACAATAATACAAGCGTGAAGAAATAAAAGCATGAACAAGCATCTCCATATCCTTTTTAACAACTACATGTCTTATTTTTGCAATGTTCCTCAAATGAAAGTAACAGGAACGAACAAACGATTTAACATGACTGTTAAAACACAGATTTGTCAAAAATGACACCCAAATTCCTCAAAGTGAAGCAATCAGAGGTAGATAAGAACCCAATAGCCTGCCTAATGTTGGTAGAAATATTGTCATCTTTGAGTACAACATCCAGTCTGAACTAATCTCAACTATATCAAGTTAATATTAAAGTAGTAAGTGATTGTGCAGCATTTAATCAATTTAATGCTGGACTTTTAAGTAAATGATCAAATGCTTCACAAACATTATCATGAATAGAGTAGGCTCTTAGTTCACACTTAATGGGGAAGAGTGTGGCTACTATCTGTCATTTTATGATAAAATTCTTGCCAAGAGAAAAAATGTGTCCAAAGGTTTATTCTATAGATAAGAACTACCTCAAACGGAGGGTTGTTGAGTTGACAAGCTAAAATAAAAAATACAGTATCTAATGTTAAGAGGTTGGATAGTTTTTATATATTTTAATTACAATGTTCTGGGTTGAAACGTTGTTTAATTATTTGACAAACTTGTATGAAATTGTAATGCTATAAATAAGCTCTTGAAGTATGTGTGGCCACCATATACAGTTCTATGGAGTCAACTGTCCTGTATTGAGACTGAAATGATTCTACTCAGTAGTTATTTGAAATAAGCGAGTGCCATCCTGCTAATAGCCTTCCCCTGCTCTCTTCTGCCAGCATATTCTACGTGTTCTACGAGCAGTACCTGACCATCGCCTACGACACAGCTTTCAACCTCAGCATGTCTCTCGCTGCTATATTTGTGGTGACCACGGTGCTGCTGGGCTTTGAGCTGTGGTCAGGCGTCATAGTCACTGTCACCATCGCCATGATCCTGGTCAACATGTTTGGTGTCATGTGGCTGTGGAGCATCAGCCTCAACGCTGTGTCCCTGGTCAACCTGGTCATGGTGAGGCCATGACTTGACTCAACGCTGCCAAGGCATTCCGCTTTCCATTTTCAGGCATTCAGATCAGCAGGGGGCCAGGATTTCTAATGTGGCTCGTATATTTTACAATGCTGTTGGTGTTTTGAATTGATTTGATGCTTTTATGCTCTATTTGATTTACTAGTTATGTATTATTGCATTTGAGTGGAAGGGGCCAGAAGCTATGAACTGCTTTTCTGTGGGGGCTTTACTCAACAATGTCGGAAAGCTAAATTGATGTCATATATATGGGCTATAAGCATTTAACTTCTACATCAGCACCGCAGTCAACAGATAGTACCAAGTATGTCAGTAGATGTAATAAGGGTCAGGGTTAGGTTATATGTCATTGAGTGGTTTGCTGCCCTGTGTTCCAGAGCTGTGGTATCTCCGTGGAGTTCTGCAGCCACATCGTGCGAGCCTTCTCTATCAGCGTGAAGAGAAACCGCGTGGAACGGGCGGAGGAGGCCCTGGCCCACATGGGCAGCTCGGTAAGTCTTACCCTGTTTACCAAAACTGCTATGGATGAACTTGTGTGCAAATGTAGTCGTCAACAATAACGGTCAGACATCGCTAATGTGTATAGCATGTGTTGGAAATGCACATTTGACTTTAAAGTCGTTTGGGGTGGCTGGATGGCTCACATTGGGGTTTTTTAAAGCTGGTTTACGTCACAAGGGCAGTTCCATCTGTAAACGCCCTTCTCCTCCTGTGCAGGTTTTCAGCGGGATCACGCTGACTAAGTTTGGAGGCATTCTGATCCTGGCCCTTTCCAAGTCTCAGATCTTCCAGATCTTTTACTTCCGCATGTACCTGGCCATCGTGCTGCTGGGGGCTACACACGGGCTCATCTTTCTCCCTGTGCTGCTCAGCTATTTAGGTTAGCCACGCTCCACACACACACGGCTGGGAAGGTTGCATAGAGACTATGGTGGTTACGTGTTTGCTTTGAATTGATATTGGCAGTTGTAGTATACTGGTGTTTTGGACCGAAGACATAGTGAAGCAGTTTGTATCAGGGTTGCATACGGAGCGAATACTGTTCGCTTAACTATAATGTAGAATGACGTTGGCATTTACAGAAGAAAAAAACTTTTTCAGGTCTGCTGAAAGTCAAGAGATTTTCGTTAAGTACAGCGTGTAGATGCACTTTGTCTCCAGAGTGGCTGTCATTTGGCCAGGTTATATAAAAAGATGATACACTGTACAGACTGTAGGTGATATTTGACCTACAGTCTGATGCAGTAATAGTAGTAATCCTCTATTTATACACTATTTCTTTGTGAACTCTTTCCCCAGGGCCCTCGGTGAACAAAGCCAAGGTGTTTGCGGCTATCAGACGCCACGCTGGCACAGAAAGGGAGCACCTTCTCAAATATTAACCAGCTGTTTGAGAGGACGGACCCTGACACTAACCATTTAGTCTGGGAGAGGCCTTGGGTGTGAGCGCGAGCGCAGGCAGTTTCTGTGATTACTGACACGCTACTATGCACAAAATAACTCAGGAATACACTTGGGACTCGGAGTGTCGGAGGCCTTGTTCAACCTAACACTGCTAATTTCCTTCAGCAGACTGTGGACCTGCCATTCCCTTTACCCTCCTCAACACTGTCCTAACTGCATATGCAGAAACAGGGGAGTATTACAGTGTGGAAGTAGGAGAGACACCCCTCTCAGCAAAGGTTTATAGATGCTAGTCTTCACTCAGTTCCATATGCTAATGGATCTTTTCTCCAAATTCATTCTTTTTTCTTCTTTTTTTTTCCTTCTTCTTGAGGGAACCCATAGAACCCAAGGTGGTGTTCTCTTTAAGTAAAATGAACAAACAACATAGCAGAATATGTCAAGAAAAATGCAATAGTCAGTATGTGTTTGCCTTTACATATTTTGTGTAGCGTGAGCATGCCAAATCGGTTTCTGGCTGCGCCGTTATAAACTAATTTGAGAATGAATATAGTATTGATAATTATCAACAGAATTCCCATGGCATTGACAATGTTTTTCTACAAACAATTGTCAGACAGAATACCTCCCTGAATCGCCCTAATTTATTAATTTCTTTTACTTGGTGATATATGACATTTTGTGACTAACTTGAAGATGCTTTCTTGTGACATCAAACAAAGGGAGGGGGGACAGCATAAAAAAAGGGGGTTGACATTTTTTAATTCAAACTTTGCAAAACGTGTTTTATGAGTGCCCGCTGGCACTTCTGGGCAGTATCAGTTACATTTCTCTATCATGTTACATTATATTTTTAAGAAGATTGTGAGATAATATGTTGAGCTTTCACTGCTGGAATAGTCCTGATACAGTTGGAACAAGCTAAACCAAGTCTCGAGGAATGTCAGTTATTTGTTTTTAAATATTTTAGCAGTCTAATGACCACCACACACGCTACTTCCATAATGGGTAAATTAGTCCAGTTTTATGTTTTCTTTCTCCAAATATATAATATCTGCTTGTTAGTTTCCATTTTATAATTCTGATTTAATACCTTCCATTTTAATGATTTTGACAACTGACTGACTGCTTCGTGCTAACATTTAGAGTTACTTATTTTTGTGTACTGAATGATTTTGTAATATGTATTTCAACATTGGAGGGGGGGAAAGGGTATGCAAAATTAATGCATGCAGCAAATGGAAGGCAATAAACTAAATAAATTTAATGAAATTGTCTGCCGGTGTGGCATTACCTATCTTGTAATTGTCCAGATATGCCACAGTGTGGTGCTGGATTCTGTACATGGAGCTGCGACTTGCTGATGTTATGCTAAATGTAAGGGAGTGACCTATATTTGATATAACTCAGGTCTTCCTAATATATAAGGACCCCTTGGCTGTTAGAAGCACAGGGACCTCCTATCACATATAAAATATTTGGTTGCCAGGTCAACTGTGTAGGGCGGCCTATCGTGCGATTTTCTTTTCTTTTTTTTAATTATTTTTTAGTAGAGTATATATTGGTGTAGCCTACTGTATACAATGCTAAGATTTATGTATTTATAGCTAGGTTGTAGTTATGTTAATGTATGATTTCTGACGTTTGTTTGGGTTCATAATTTGGAGAACCCCCTGCAGTACCTCTGAGGATTCCCTAGACCCCTGAAGACCTATGATCTGACTGATATGGCCATGCAGTACTAAGTCTAAGATCTCTATTTCTAAGAAAAAAATCTGCCTCTAACATTGCTTACTTGTTGTTACTCTGTGTTCCATACTGTGCTCCCATCTGCCCAGTCTTGTTACATAAACCTTTAGTTCAGTTCATGATTAATTGATCTGTCTCTCTGTGAGAAGCAGGTCAGTTTTATTGACTCTGTTTGAGAGATTTAAAATATTAATTTCCCTGGCGGGCACGTGTGTGCAGGGGGGCCACGGCTACTTGCATGACAGGTTATGCGACATGGGCGAGGCTCATCTCCAACCAGACCTTTACCTAAACTGCCCTCTTAAGGCTTGGCTGACAGAAGACATACAAGAGAACTACAGTGTCACAATCACAGCCAAGGCTCATCTTGTTTTGATTTGGAATGTGATTATTTCTTTAATGAATTTTAAATACAAATTCCTAACAATAAATTTAAAAATGTGTTATATTGGCCCTTTAGAGATTAAGTTTTTTTTTTTTTTTTAAACTTAAAAATTAAAATGCAGACATTCAATGTTTATGTATTTAGGAAACCTGGGTGACTTTTTTTTTTTTTTTTTTAAACTTGAAATAAAATGTCACATTATCAAGACATGAGCACGAGACTCTAAATATTGTCCTCAATGTTTATAGAGGAAGTTTGTCTTTTTAAAACCACAACCTTTATTTGTATTTTTTCATAAGACAGTTACAATATTAGTTTTTAATGTTCAATAAACTAGATCAACTTGTCATTCATTTCTATATGATTCCTTGAATACAGCTGAATGTGCAACATGAAGATTGAATGCATCCAGCAGCTGTATGCTAACAAGATAACTGCTAACATCTCAAACTGGACCCGGTTACTGCTATGTTTCAGATCTTTTGGGTGTTCATGGGGTTTGGTAAATCTGTAAAGGTTGGGTTACTACTGAAGTAGACACTACTCTTTTAATATAAAGTAAGATGCATTTTTGAAACCTGGATTACCAGTTAAAATAATATTCAGAAGTTCTACGCAATGTTGATTTCATCCTAAACCGTAAACATTATGTAAAAAATGTTTAACAAGATGGAACTGATCTCTTTTTGGACATCCATCAATAAGTAAGCAAACAGGGTTTTTAAGGCCTCGTTTTTGCGTCACTGGTTTTCTGTTACAGTGGGTTCAGTTGTCCCTGAACTAGACTCTTGGGTTTTAACAAAGGGATTAGGTAGCCATCTCATGGTGTTTGGGGGGTGGGGGGATCAAATGTAGGCTACATGTGCATCTGCGGTGCTGTTTTCCCCCTTGACTAACACTGGTGCTAACTGAGACACTCCAGATTGCAGAAGTGGTGCTGAGCTTGACCTCCAGCTGTCCATTTTAGAATCCATGATGCACATTATGAAGAGTTCAGGCCTACCAAGAAAACATTCACAGACGTGTCATTTGAATGCAAACTAATTAAAAAGCTGAAATTTGGTAAGTCCCTTTCGTTTGAATCACACATCCAAACCATCACTCAGGCATCCTTCTTCCACCTCTGAAACATATCTAGACTCCGTCCTTCCCGCCTGGATTACTGCAACTCTATTACCGAATTCATCAATCGACTCTAATTAGCTCAGAACTCTGTTGCCAGAATCCTCACAAACACAAGGTTAACATCACATAACTCCAATTTGGCTTCAACTTCATTGGCTTCCTGTAAAATTCCGTATCAACAAGACTCTCCTCCTCACATACAAGGCCCTTCACAATCTGGCTGCCTACCTCTCTGACCTTCTCCTGGCATATACTCCCTCCCAATCTCTCTGCTCCTCCTCTACAGGGCTTCTCGTCAACCCCCACTACTCCTCTCCAATGGGGGCTCGGGCCTTCAGCTGCTCTGCCCCCAGACTCTTCAACGCCCTTCCCCTGCACATAAGACATGCCACCACAGTCGCCTCGCTTGCTAAGATTGTAAAACCCCATCTCTTCAAAGTTGCCTATAACATTTAACCCTTTGTTCTCTAACTTGTCTCCCCTGTCCTCCCAATAAGCATGTATACTTTTTTTATTCTGTATATATTTCCCAAATCCTTTGCATTTAATTGGATATTGTTTCTACAATGTATATTCCTGCCTTAGTAATATGTTCAATACTATAGTAAATATCTTAATAACATTTTTTATATTGATCATTATGTTTGCCTATGTACAATACAATGTAAGATGTCCTGAAATAAAATGTATTATTATTATTATATACACAGTATTTTTAATATATAGGTCCCATGAGCACACGGGAGCACTTTAACCAACGTTTGTTTACAAACTTTATGCTAGTATAGTACAGCATGTGGCATGACCCAGAGAAACCCCCTTAGTCACCGCATCAAGAGGGAAAGGGGTAATATGAAATTTCAGCCAAATGTTATTTTCCAGAGAAAGGCAATAGATTGGAGCTTGCCCAAAATGATGGCACACATATTTTCACAGTGAGGGTCACTTATGTGATCAGGGCTCAGGCATGGCTGTCAATAGCTCCCTTTATTTGGCTGTGTGTGGGGGGGAATTAGGACGTCAATGGCGGGGGGCTACATACGCCATGTGCCCACACTGGCCTGGACTATTTTAAGTACAAGTAAAGGTTTTGACGGCAGCACAAGACTGATGTGACTGTGGGCCGTGTTTACCTTGGATATGTCAGGAGAGTTCCCTCCCGCTCAATAATAGCAGTCTCAGATTGCATCAGGTAGTTTACAGAACCACAGCACTTCTCCAAATAGAAAGGTAAAAACACTTGTTAACTGGCAGCCAGTTATTACACCTGAAGACAATACGTTAATGTTAAAGATATATAACAAGCTATTGAACAATTAGTTGAACACCTTTTCCATTGTTCACATATCAATTTAGTTTAAATAGCTAGGAATACATATTTCTATATACAGAATGCGATTATTAGATATAAAAGATGTAAAATAAAATTAGGATGTAACAAATAATATAGCCCCCTATTTTTTGCTACAATCATAGGATGTTTTGTTTAAGCAAAAATAAAAAAGAATGTAATTATGCTACTCATTTTAAGTGAACAAGCAACGCTGTTTATTTACAAGTTACAAGCATATTAACTGTCAAAGTCTAGTGTGTATCTTACAGCTGAAGCTTTGGGCATACAGAACTCAGCTCACTGAATGTTACACCAAATCAACAGTCTGTTCCCAGTCATTACAATTGGTAACTTATCGTATACAGTATATCAATACTCAGCCTCCTTTCCTGATATGACGGTGTCCCAATACTCAATAGTTCTTATTGTGGCTAAAAATGCAATCAGGTTAATACTAAGAGGAAAAACAAGTTGAGATGCATGCCAAACGTTAGCTAACAACGTTAAGGAAAGTTAAATTCTTAATTGATATAGCTATAAACTGTTTTCACAAACCATTTTGGTATTTTAATCACACATCTATTTCAAGTTATATCCAAAAGTGTAATTTTCCCTTATCTGCCTTCATAGATGGTCAGAGTTTTGGGTCTGCTCCGAGTCAACAGATTTCAGTGTCTTGCTCGAGGACACTTCAGCAGTGTGAGCGATTGCTGAACATGGAGACTTAGGCCTGGAGCTCTGCTCACCTGGCCACGCCGTCACACTTAATACCAATACAATACAATGGTTAATGGCATGTTTGCACTTGTGAGAACAGATCAAGATCCTGCCTCGCCCCTCCTAATACAGCACCGTAAACGTGCTTAATGAAACACTCTAATATAGAGCACAAGACTAAATGACAACGCGTCTTGTCTCCGCAGGTCCAACATGAGGATTCGACGGGTAGAAAATCTGACCACTTTCAGCTGTAATGGATATAGGAAATTCCACCAGGCCTGCAGGTCTACTTGTAGCATACGTACAGTGAAAGGCAGAACACTTTGAATTAGCAATGACAGAAAGAAACTACATAACAACAAGTCTCTTTAAATTTACCTGCCTAATGTGGTGATTATAAACAGCTTATTATTTTTCAGTGCTTCCTCCAAAACGTATCAAAAGTGTGAAAAATAACATCTGCCCCATTTCGGGCAGTAATCAAAAAGTGCACTTTTAGTGAGAACAGGTTATGTCTAGTAAAATGATGGGTCACTGTGAGAACTTACTAGAAAAGCACAAACCAATTATCAGAGGCTTCTTTCATATGATATGGAATGGGAAGCATCAAAAGGAATAGAAAGAAAATGTCAAAAATAAAAATAACTGGTTGACTAAACTAAATCTTTTGAACAACCCCGTCAACCAGAGAGATTGAAATGTACGAAAGCAAAGCCGAATATATGAACATTGTAGAAAAAGCAACTAAGTCGCTGTAGGCTGAATCCTTTTTTTTTTCAAATGTGTGAAAAGATAATGTTGTGATCTAGAACATCACGGTTAAACAAAAAAAAAAATCATATGTGCGTCGCTTTGGCAGATTTCTGAGCGGAAGGATAACGTTGCCCATGGAGCGGTGAAGCCTTCTGGAACCCCTGAATCAGGGGGACAACTTCATTGTTGCCCCCTGATGGGTCACCGATGCTAGGAGGTTTGCACGAGGCGTCTGAAGTGGGGCATTATCTCGTGTTCTGGGAGGTGCAGGTTGAACTCCAGTGCCACCAGAACCGGGAACTCAAACGCTATCAGCTCCCGACGATTCACTCGGAATCTCTCCTCCAGTTTCTGGAGAGGTATAAATATCGGGTTTAGATCAAGCAAACAGCCTCTCACACTGGTCACACTGTTCTATCGTTGCTCATTCCAACAACTTACTGTTTCTGAAAAGCCCACTGAAGTATTCAAAGTATTATTTCTTACACATTTGAGTGTTGGATTAGCAATCACAGAAGAGAAAGGGCCAGGGTTCAGGCTTACATCTATCAGGAGTTTGACTTCGTGTTTCTTGAGGTCTCCCCCGATCTTAGCTGCCAAGAGGACACAGGCGCCCGCACAGAGCTTGCGGTTCTGCTTGTTGAGTTTACCCTGGAGAACCAGCTTTTCAAAGTAGACGAAGGCCATAGCTACTGTAGGCTCTTCGTAGCCACACTCGTCCTGGGCCAACTTCCTTATTTCTCTCTTCAGGCTGTGGGGGAAGCAAATATGCAAAACATGAGGGCTCTTTACAGGGGGGGAAGGGAATATTAGGACAGTGAGAGAAAAGGAAATGCAACCACTAGTTGTTTATACAACAAGAATAACGCCTACCTCCTTATTTTACTGAGAGTCAGTTTAATATGGGGAAACTTCTCCTTGAAGGTCTCGTTCATGTCTTTCTTGAGGTCAGAGGGTTTGACATACTCAATGACTGTGGTCTGAAAGGAAAAACAGGTAGTAACGTCACAAATACCCTAGCTGGCAAGGTGACACGAGTCCCGCACGCTAACCTAACTGCTAAGATAACTTAGCAGTTAGCTAGCAGTTAGCAAAGGCTCAGTTTTCATCCAAGAGTGACAGTTAACGGCTGAATTATTGTTGTGGGATGCTGATGTCTTTTAGTTGAAGGAAAGAGAAGAAAAAAAACAACAACATCGTCTGGCCTTGACTGGGTAGTTCAACTGAGTCGGCACGGGTTTTGTATTCTGTCCAGTCACCATAACAAAACCACAGCCCACTAAAGAATGAGGTGGGACTCTGCTATGATAAAACATCCATCATGTTCCCCAGACCTAACAAGTGTGTGCAACACTGTGGCAGCAGCAGCAACAGACACAAATACTACACTGTTATTAAGGTACGGCCCCTGTCCAGCGGTGAAGGACACACTGAGCGTATTCATCCAGACAGAGACAGACGCCATGTCTGATTAGGATGGTATGACAGATCCCTCTGGCTCCCACTGAAAAGCGTCCATCACGTTCCGGAAGAGTTTGTCTACAAAGTGTCTTTGTTCATCTCAACTTACTGTGAAGCAACAATGTCTAACCTTTTACATATACTGTACATGCTGTTGACATTTACAGCTGTCTGTGTAATGCAATAAATATTCACTCTACTGCCCATCCAATAGAAAGACTAGAACGGTCCATCCTAGGATCCCTTTAATACAATTAAAGTGTAACTGCACCCCAGCTCAGAGCCCGACTCCACCCACTTCAACTTCTGAAAGATGAGCCAAGGAGCTGAGTGAGGGGAGGGGCTGAGAGGGGGACCCTCATTAACATTACCGTTAACATACATTCATTTGATGATGTATGAGCGCACTAAGTGTACCGATGAATACCAGCCAGGTCCTGGCTGGTATTATAAAAATGGGAATTTTTACAATAACACCAGCATTGATGGGACAATCTAGACTTCATACAGTATCTTAATGTGACATCCCTGGCCTGCATGTGTATGATGGAACTTAATTAGCCTTAATTGGCATCACCATTGGCATTCTAAGAGCGTTCCCAGCACACCATCCACTCTTTGCCTCCTGGCACCACATCTTTAGTTGTTTGTTTAGTTTGTATTATGTTAACTTAATAAACTAAGTTAACTTTCTTAAAGACATGTGGCATGTCCCATTTTATGTTGCGGCCTTGAGCCAGGGCTGTAACGTAACACTTAAAATAGCAATAGGACATACGGTGTCCTATTGACAGGTGAAACTATTTCACCTGTCAACACCAACACTTCCTCACCATGTAGGCGGGGAAGATGAGGACTCTCTTGTGTTTTCCACATGGCCACTGTGGATCATCCAGAAGATTCGGATCATACTCCCGAAAATCTCCAAGATCATTGCCTGTAATGACCACACAAATGGTAGCAACACATCCTCGCTGGAGTAACGTCACTTAGTTGTTAGTTGTTAATTGCCAAACAATTTTTAAACCCTATTATGCAAACATACTGTAATTGGAATGATTATGATTGATTATGATACATACTTTATACATTTAAAACAATGTATAAAGACCAAAATGACCCAGTCTCGCGTAAGCATTTCCCGGAAATACATTTTCACATTTGTTGCACCAATCTAGCTTTTGTTGTTGTACAGAGGATCAACTAGCATCATAAACATGAGTTGAGAAACAAACCCGGTAAGAGTTGATATATTGAATAAAGTCCTCCGGAACATCTCCCGGCTCCGCCCATCACAGACCCAGTTGCAGAGACGCTAATACATGCTTTTGTAACGTCACGCTTGGACTACTGCAATGAAGTCCTGACAGGGGTGTCAGGCAAAGCCTTAGCCAGGCTTCAGCATGTTCAGAACTCAGCTGCAAGAGTCCTCACACACACCAAACCCTGGGAACACATCACTCCTATACTGCAACACCTCCATTGGCTCCCTATCAAATTCCGCATTCAATACAAGATCATGCTTCTCACCTACAAGGCCCTTCATGGCCTTGCACCCTTTTACCTTTCCAACCTCATTCACTCACGCACCTCACCGCGTAGTCTCCGCTCTTCAAACTCAGGTCTGCTTACTGTCCCAAAATCAAGACTCTGTACTATGGGGGACCGGGCTTTCAGTGTTGCTGCCCCTAAACTGTGCTGCTGCTGAAACCCGCAATTCAGACTCTTTAATCGTTTTTAATCATTTTTAAAAACAGACTGAAGACCTGTTCAGGCTAGCTTTTCCCGTGGCTTAGCCAGGTTTTAATTTAGCTCTGGGTTTTATGTAATTAATGCTTTTTGTTGAACTACATGGTACAGTGTCCTTGGGTATCTTGAAAGGCGCTTGGAAATGTAATTTATTATTATTATTATTATTATTATTATTATTAAAGTCCAAATGGAACATTGAACCACAAGCACTTGTGAGCTTGGGCTGAGGTCAGGAATATTTATAGTCCAATATCACATTTAATCAGTTCCCACTAATGCCATATCCATGACCATTCTGGTGTTGATGGACTTCACATTGCCTTCATGTGTGAGCTGCCGTCTTGATTTGAAGAGCACTGGCAGCCTAACCTGTATCTATGCTGCTCTGGTTGCTGTTGGCCCGACCCAAGCTGAGGCTACGATGACTGGCGTTGCGGGACTGGGAGAAAGACGAGGTTGAGTCGATGGTGTTCCTGCGGCCACCCAGGACGTTGGTGGAATACAGGAACTGGGTGTATGACACGGTCTGTGGGTGCAGGTGAATACGATAACCAAACGAGTAACCCGACTAAAACTAGAAAAAAAAAGAATCTGTTGCTAATTGCAATGCTAACTCACCTTTCCATCCGCACCTAGCTCCACCCCCTCCAGGCCGATTACCATCTCCTTGGCTGTGACGCCACCCGAGGGATGCCGCTGTCGCCCTCCTCCATCCAGCTTCGCCTCCCTGCCGAGCACAAGACCTTTAGCGTGGTGGTGTTGCGCCGCACCACGTCGCCCCCTACTGCTTCTGCTGGGCCTCTCGAAACACCGCGCTGAGGCCCGCTATAGCTCTCTGCAGTCAGCCACCCTCAGTATTGATCTGCCCTCGTCTACCGGACTGGCCTACATTCTAATTGGCTCTTTGTCTTTGGACATGTTTCGAGCCAATTAGAAATCAAGTGCACCCTCGAGATGGTGTGCCAGAGCCTGGTTGGTCTTTTTCTGGCAGAGCAGTGGCCTCTTTTAGCTCAGACGTTGCATATGAGACATTAGCCAGGGTTTGCTGAAGATGAAGACATAGGGTTAGCTTGACTTAATGTTGCGAGAATGGGCCAAATGCTAATGTAGTCTACGTTTGCACCATGACAATAGACTGAGGCTAAATGGTGGAAAATTAAGTTGTCCAATAACATTAGGTTATTGTTAATTAATAACCTAAATACAATGGTATATATTATATAAAACTTAATTTAAGGAATAGTCAGTAATACAGTATTGTGCTTAATTATTCCATCTCTAGAAATTAAACTAGTATTTGTAAAATAATCTACACATAATTCTGTATTTAAAAATGCAGACACAGATGCAGGTACTGAAGCCAAAACATTAGTCAAACAAACAAGTCACATGATTGATGTTTGTATTTGAAATTTGACGCAGATGCCGTATGGGAGGAACACAGCCCTCGGCACTGGTTTTCTCCTTCCAGCCGTGAACAATTTGACATTTAGGACCCAAGGACATAACTGCCCTATGGTGCCATGTGGGACCAATCTTTTGTAATGAAACCAGTGTTATCTGGGCAGATGTGTATGTCAGATCACACAATGTTGACAGATCCGTCATAGAAGCAGAATCCCAGAATACAATATTCACATGATGAGATTAACAAAATGGGAAATTAGAGATACGAATTTCTTCAGACAGAAGACAGAAAATAAAATGTTAAAACAAACTGGAAAAAGCAAAAAAAGCTGCCGAGTAACATGCAAAATTATTAACAGTCACAAACTGCTGGCATTCCAGTGTTAGTAGAGCTACAATTGATTAAATATTCAAAATAACAACACAAAAACATAATGAACTTCTGTAGCAAAAGCAAAAGCATTAGTAATTTATATTTGTACTAAGACCGACGTGTGTGGACTTAACAGTATAACAATGGAAAAAGGAAAAGATATTCATTGACTGCATTACAGGACCTTCAGTACCCTGAATGTCCGCCCCATTGTTTGACCGTACAACTTGAATCCTCATCAGTTCCCAAACAAACGGGGTTCTGGAGACGCTTTAATGAATGTACCTTCATCAAGCAGTGCACTCGAGTGTTATGGCTGTTAACCTTAAGCTTTCTTTTAATGGCCTTTCCGGTGAAGGAAGGAAGGAAGGATATTACAACTTGACCAATGCTGGACCACATTACAGTCAGTGCAGTGATTCACTTAATTTGGTGTAGTTGTGCTCAAGGGGAGAGCTAAACAACATACTATTATAATGTAATTGCTCACTTATGAGCAGTGAGCACTTTGTTCAACAAATACACGTAATTAGGTCAAGAGAGCAAAACTTGAGTTTGAACTTGAACTACAATATTAAGTCACTGATAACTGTGATTCAGTATTGTGGTGGAATGACATAATAATTAAGATCAAGCAGAGAGTCTGTTCAGAAAACAAACCAAAATGCTTGACCATAATACATCAATTAGTTGCACTTGGCAGTAAAATATGAATAAAGCTGTATTGGGTAGCATTGGGGGTTCAGTAACACTAAAACCTTCACTGTTTGGCTGCCTTAGGAAATTCCACACACAGATTAGGCCATGTATACTCTTTCTAAGCGCCAGTATGGGGCTTTTCTTTCTGTCGGTCTATTGTATTTCTGGTGTTTATCTATACCCGTTCTCTTTCACTTCCTCCAAAACATGGTTTCATGTGACTGAGACATCACAACCAAGGCCAGGCTAAAGCTATCCCTGTACAAACCAGGTGGAAGTGCGGTGGGTCAGAGAGTTCCTTTACCTTCCCACAACGTGGAGACTTGTGTTGCTTAAGAAGGAAAAACAAGCATTCGCTGCAGATAAGCCAGAGACATGATTTCAACTAGCGCCAAGCTCTATAATCTCTAAACCCAGGCAAAGCAAAATTGGTTAATAACAAACCGGCATGCTTGTTGTGTATGACCCAACCAGAAATGTCTGCTTAAAAGCATCAACAGCTGTAACAAACCACTGCACATTACATGACAGCTGCATAATGACACGTTAACATGTTACAGATGCTACATCTAAGGATAGAAAGAACTTCAGGACAGATGAATCTGAAATGATAAACAGCAAAGCCAGCAGCAGTTGACAGCAACGGACAAAAAATGGTCTTAAACAAAAAGGACTGTCCAAAAGCCACCTTAGCTAAAATGCAAAATAGATACAGGCAATTAGTGGACAATGTTTAATAGGAAAAACATTATGGTGTTCATCTCCACTAACCCAATTCAGCCTGCAAGCTTTAAATTGCTTTATTATTATTTTAGAGAAAAATGTATCTACCAAAACCAACCCTTAATTTAGCACTAGGTAAAGGGGGAGTACATCCACAGAGAAAAGGGGATGAAAAACAAAAGGAAAAGAGCGAGCGCAGGCTGGAGGAAACATAGAGTTTGCATGCTGTAGTATACATACCCTGCTTGGCTACAATCTCGATAAGGCAGGACAGAAAATACACTATAGAAGGATCTTCTGGCACTGATAAGGACTATCCTACAAAAACAAAACAATTATAAATAAGCTAATTAACATCTACCTACAAAGATTAAGTTGAAAGAAAGTGTGAAATGAACCATTAGAATTCAGGGAATGAAGTGAAACTTCCACGGTGGTGTTGTTTTGGTTTTACAAGTAGACATGAACTATATCGTGTAGTGGTTTTGGCGAGAGCACTGATGCATTTTGGGTACACAATTGTAATATGATGACTAAAATTATGTATGAAATAAAAGGAACAAACCTCGCAATGTAAAATAATTTCAAAAGCTATAATACCTAATAGCTCCAATAATCAGCATTAACACAGGCACACAATATAATCTGAAGCACCATTGGCCAAGACTATTTCCAAATGATATGACATGGAAATAAACTTCCTAACTGCCTTTACACCACATTAGTTATTGTATATTGTAATATGAAGGCAGGCAGACTTGACCAAGATAGTAATCAAATTACGTCATGTGGATGGAGCTCATTAAGAAAATCAAGCTTTACTGAAGCTATAAAATAAAAATAAAAAGATTATAAAGACCACCATTATGTCACCACATATAATGCAATACAATAACTACTGGAAAATGTCAATTGATATTAGCAAAAATACTATTATTATTATTATTTTATTCAATGTGTATTGATTAAATGAGTTCTCATCCAATATTGTAGCTATGCAGAATTATTGAATAGCAAATAGTCATCTTGAATATGCTTAAAGGATGAGTATGTAATCTTGGAACAACCAGTAACTTAGCCAGATTTTGAAAGATACAATCGAAAAAAAAAGTACCGCCCCTTTCCTCAGTCATCCAACCATCTGTATTCCTTCGGTAGAATCCGCGGTCACGATAGTGC
>JAODUK010032049.1:5000-22604 GCA_027564635.1 Typhlichthys eigenmanni
ACCTGGGTATGCACGCCATCATGTGTGTTTGCTTGTGTAAGTGTGTGTGTCCCTACCCTGCAAACAAGCTTCCTCTAGGTGTTCTGTGGCTGGCCAGTTCAAATCAATAGGTTTCCTAACTGGTGTGTGTGTGTGTGCGTGTGCGTGCGTGCGTGAGTGTACAGAACCTATGCAAATGAGAATGCTTCCAATACCTCTCTGTTTAAGAGCTGCTCTTCTATATACTGTACCTGTGAGTGCATATTGTGTGACAAGGCAGTTGCTGAGACTCCATGTTGCTCCTTATCAACCAGTGTCCCTCCTGTGGACTTGTTGTTGGGAGGAAGTGTGTGTGTGTGTGTGTGTGGGAGGAGGAGGGGGGGGGTTCGTCTCTGTCACTCGTGCGGCATGACTCCCACCCCTCCCCCACCCCCACCCCTTTTGTCTTTGTACATGGTTCGAGCTACATTAGTTTGTTCTGTCTGTCTGCGTGGACGGGCGGCCTGTCATGTGATTGTGACAGGCCGCCCGCAGGGAGGTCTGCTGGAGACACTGTCATGGTGGCTCGCTAAAGTTCAACATCTCCTCCGTTTTATCCTTTTATCACGCCCGCCAATGGCTATAGTGCATGTGGGCCTCCATTAACGACGCTGTTCTTATATTCCTGTTTTCTCCCTTTCTTCTTTCCTACATCTAGAAGAAAGCGAGAGAGAGCAACAGAAGCGGAAGTGCCCATTCCTCCTGGTCAGAGAGATACCAGGACTCCCCACTTCTGCTCCAGTCCTTCTCGCCCTTGCCCCCACCTTCTCCCGTCATGACGTTGCTGGCCTCCGAGAGGTCGCTTCTCATCCGGAACAAGTTCCGCTCAGGTGAGAACGACGGAGGGTGATTTAGCCCGCGACAAGTTGCGATGACCGCGCTGTTTCAGAGCTGCGGGAATGGCCACAGCACTGAGCTGAGACAGCAACACTATAGCATCGTGAAAAATGGGGAAATGGTAATGGTAAAGGTAAAGGTTATTATTGGCTAATCACATTTTCAATCAGGTAATCGATCAAGATACATTATTGATGATGAAATATGAATTAATGTATTGCTGCCGATAGACTGCCGATAGAGATATCATGTCTAGACATATATTGCCACTGAGCCCCCAACTATAGATCTTCTTGTGTCAGTGTAGCTGACATGCGACCAAGTAATGGGCTTGTATTGTTGACACAAATGGTAAATAGACAGTGGTTTAGCATTATTGACCCTGTGACATTGATGGGGGTTAGTGTTCTCTTATCTTTGTTTAGTCATTTGTCTGGAACGCTCTATAAAGTTAACTGGGTAAGACGTGTTCTTTGCTTTGACTTTGCTTCAATATGAGAAACAAATGGTAAGATATTTACATATTCTACAGTTGTAGTTTGTCAGCTGCCATGTCAAGCACAAAGCAGGAATGATTATATAATACACTAAATTGATTCCATTACATCAAAAGAAAACACTGCTGTTAAACAATTATTATACAAATACAAATTGAAAACAGCTGTTTTGAATGTTTGTGAAATAATCAGTTTAATTGTTGCAAACTGAATATTCTGAAGGCAAGACAAGCTGGAGCATTTAACTTCCCAGTTTGGACTCACAATGACATATGCTCTTAAATAGATTAAAAAGATACCGATCCAATATTCAGATACAAAATGCATGTGTGCATAAAACATCCCTACAAATAGTTACAGGCCTTGCGGCTGTTTTGTTCTCAGACGGTAAGCAAAATATTATAGGGAGGAGATGACATAGAGACAGTATTACAGGTTTATTGTTGGAAAATTTGATTGAGATGGGTCTGTTTGTAATAATGCCTGTTTTCAGTGACTTAACAGTAAACTATATTTAAATAATAATAAATAAATAAAAGAATAGTCTCTGTTGTGGAAATTGCAATAGATTTGCACTGCGAAATATGTGTGTGTTTTTGTGTGCGTGTGTGTGTGTGTGTGTTTGAGGTAATACAATGGGAATGAAGGATGAAAACCTAATATTCATGCTAGTCTGTGGAGTATTGCTATAAACTACAATCCAGTTTATTAAAATGCATGGTTTGTTACAGTAAGGGGCTCAGAATCAAGTTTTAAAATTAGATAAACTCTTGTTTTTAGCTGTCCGAGAGGCAGGAAGAATTTAGTTAGCAGTACAAACGATGGTCTGGGGAGGAGAGAGGGACATGTTGGGTGGGTGGGGGGGGGTTGACAAAGTGAGATTGGGACAGCTGAAGAAGGGGGTTGGGCGATCGACCAAAATAGAAGTACTGACAAATAAATAGTCACTGCCTTCAACCCCCGCAATCCTTTCCACTACCCTCATGGGTTCTCTCATGTCTCAGAATCTTACTGAAATGCATTGTGGGGGAAATACACTTAAGGCAATGGTCCCACCTGTTGGTTTGTGTCTACATTACAAGTATTGTATGTTGATATGCATGCTAACATGTATACTCTACAGATTGCAAAGTCAGGTGTTACTGTATGGTTGCAGGACTATATCATATAACAGGCATCATGCCTTCTTCCTCAGCAACAGTTATGTTTCAATGCTTCCTATTTGTTTTAGAGTCCATTTTAAAGTCTTAGTTATCACATGTGCCTTGCATGGTCAAGCTCCTACATACATCTTGGACTTAATATCTGGTTGGTGTCTGAGGTCTTCAGGCCAAGGCCTTTTATCTGTCCCAAGAACTCGTTTTAAAACAGCCACTGGCACGCTCTCCCTCTAGCTTTAACAGCTATGGATACTGTGGACACTTTTAAAGATCATCTTATGACACATCTTTTTAGACAAGCTTTACTTTAGTATTATGTTGTGCTTTGTTTTATTGTATTTTATACTCTTTAAGTGTGCTGTTGGTTAGGTAGTTTATTCATTTTATTGTAAAGCACATTGTGACCCCCTCTTGTCTGTGAAAGGTGTTATAGAAATAAACTTTACTTACTTGCTATTCAAAAAAGCAGCCAGCATCTCACGTCACCCATAATAAGATAATTTCTAACTAAAGGAAATTCAAGCTCTCTTCTTATCTTTCAGTTCTGCAGTTGAGGATTCAGAACCGAAGACAGAATGAAATGAAGGCAGACTCTGGTCAGTTTGTTTATGTGATCACCATGGTAACAGATCTTTCTCTGGTATCTCCGGATGCTTAAGTTCATATTAATATGCTTGCACTTTTTTTTAATCAAAGAGTTTTGCCTTTTGTATGTTGAATTATGTGTATGTCATTTATCATAACCTTCTCTTTACTTTACGGTCTGTTATGCTTTCGAAAATCTGATTTTTACATTTGCATTCAGAAAGTATGTATCTATTGAATTAATATTGAATTTGATTCTAAGGGAATTCAGCATTGTGTTAAAAAATAATAGTAAAAAGTAAGATGCATGCATTTGAAATGCAAATTTGGGGGGAGGGGGAAAAGCCCTTTCATTTACGACTATTTATTTTTCTGTCTTCAGAGTTGAAATCTACCTGTCCCTCTCACAAAGGAGAGAGAGACCAGAATGAAACTCTGGTGAGTTGAAGCCTTTTATATTCTCGTCGAAGATGTATGCAGCATGACAATTGTTCCACGCCATAGATAACACAGTGACATTCTGGAATGCAGTAAAATCCCGTCTCTGCATAAAATATTATATTCATAACTCTACATTTTCATAACTCATATTCCACTGAGTGACTGAACACTGGCAGAATTAAGGTTACTGTTGTCCCTTGCAACAAAAGAGTTCCCTTTCAAGGATTTGCTGCCTTGCCTTGCTCTGGTTAGTTTCTGTTGCTCTTGGACAGGATGTGTGGGCCTGTCTGCCGTGTAGAGCTCCCGGCTGTTCATTTGTATTGATTTAAGTGGATAGTCCTGGTTTTAAATTGCCTAATAATTCCATGGTTGCTGGTGTAACAAAGCAATATATCTGGAGGAGACACAGGTGTATGTGAGCACACAGAGAACAGAATGGGAATTAGACAATGGGTATATTTGACGCTCTGTTTTATTAACAGAAATGTAATTGGTCCTTGGGTTGTTGGTTTAACCTGCTATTTCCCAATTTAGCGTCTAACCGATGATGGTGCCACTCAGACGTTGCCCTCTAGTGGTCTGAACACTGAAACTGCAAAAGGTGATGCTCGGCATCCAGTAATGTTCGTGTACCTTCCTGCCTAACTTTGTATGCTCCTGGCGAAATACCCAGTAACACCACCCCATGTAATTATAGTACCCCCTCATCTCTGTCACTCTCTGCTCTCTATTATATCTTATCTGTCCCCTCTCCATTCCCTGCTCGGCTACTATACTGCTTCGAGGAAATTAAGTGTGTGAATCCCGCCATGGGCTTGGCGTATCATCAGCTGTCAATCAAACATAAATGTGACCCACTTGTGCCATGTAAGACCAACAAATCATCGATTGACAGTTAGATACGTCCACCCATCCAGGTTTCAAGAAACGTAATTTTCTCCCTTTTTACTGTAGGGCGTTTTTCTTCTGTTCTTCTCTCTGCTGCCCCCTCTTATCTTTACTGTTTACCATTATTTCATATCACTGTTGCAATATTTTGATATACAAATCCCTTTTTCTGATTTGTTTGAATAATCTTCTTTGCCTATGCCATAACACACCATGTTGGAATGTGTGTGTGTGTGTGTGTGTGGAGGCATACTTGTACACACACGTACAAAGTGATGGTGTTTGGAGTTTTTCGAAGGCTTGAACTGGGTGTGATTATCGACTAGCATTCTGCCTGCCGCATGCATGTTATGAAATCCTGCTGACACTCCCTCTCTCTTTCCCTCTATCTCTATCTTTCTTTTTCTTTATTCCTGCTGATCCCCTTCATGTCCTGCTGCTGTCCAGGTACAGAGAGGAGTGTTTGTGGAGCCCATAGGTGGAAAAACACCCAAAGGTTTGACGTCCACAATGAGACCGCCCAACATCGACCCACATCGCTGGGGCAACATCGCAAACTCTCTCTGCCCCAGGAGAACTGTGGGTCAACACACACACACACACACACGCACACACGCACACGCGTGCACATACCTACAGTACATTATTATCCTCTACCCATTCTCTACTTGTCTTTTGACCTTTCCTGACCTTTCCTGACGTCCCCTTGGTTCAATAGGCTCCGTCACCGTTCCCCTATCTTCTGACGTCTTCGAAGACGACGTCTCATCCTGCTCCTCCTCGTCCACTGAGCAACACAGAGCCCACCAATCGCCGGCGTGCTCTTCATCGCCGGCCTTTGCAGGTGACCAATTACTGAGTGAGCCGTCACCCGTGGGCCCGCCCAGTAGCCACAGCCCCTGTTCCACTCAGGTACCATACGACAAATAGTTTTACGTTTGTCTTTCCTCATTATTATTCTAAAGGTGTTTAGAAAACAATGTTCAACTGAAGGTCTGTTTTAATATGCATCTTAGAATTAGGCCATTTAGCAGACAATTTTATCCAAAGACTTACAATGAGTACAGTTCTAATGAATACAATTCTAGTAGTACACAAAATGAGTACAATTCTAATTTGCATCTGCTCTGAATTGTTCTACTGTAACTTGTGTAGCCTTTTGCTCAAAATCACTCTTATCAGTATAAAGAAAGTAAAGGTATTGTAGTTTTAAACATTTACTCTTGTGTTGTCCATAGAAACCAGTAAGGCTAGACTCATTTTGAAATATGTCTGTCATTCAGCCAAAAGTACTCTCTGAAAAGATTGTCATGTACATCTCAAGCAATCATCTCTTACATATGCTCCCACTAGCCAATCAGGTTAAAAGTGCAACACAACTACTGAAACAGAAAGTGTGGCCTGAAGGGATTAAAGATGAGTCCAAAATACTTAGATATTGGCACGTAATGTATATTAGCAAGCAGAAGGTGTAACGCTTTGGTACAACCATCTATGTTTTCAGTGGTGATGATGTTATTGGCTAAAACTTTATTTCAGTGTGAGTGGGCTAAGAATAGCACCCACGCAGTGGACCACTTCCAAATAGGTTAATTAGAAAGCTAGCTTGGCTAGCTAGCATCAACAGATGCTACAAACAGCATTACAAACTTAACAACAAATCTCACAATCAGTCCTTCGAGGCTGAAAGGTATAATGAAATTAAAATTAGTTTGACTTTAAAGAAATGTATGTGTGACTAATACATAGTTTTAACAAATAATTTCCAAACTTTTTCCAAAGTAAATGTTAACAATGAATGTACCTCTTTCTCTGTTTGCCCCAGTCTGGTTTGGCATTGCTCTCGGCAACTGAGGGCATCAGCAAGCCAATGAGCATATCACTGGTTGATTCGAACTCCATGGCAATGACCAGGAGAGTGAATGGGGTGTATTTGACCTCCCAGAACACACCCCTGCTGCCAAAGGTAAAATGTCCTCAAAGCATTTCAGAATGCTAAGTAAGGCCTACAACATAATTATGATTATTATTACATTTATACTTTCCTACAAGGGTCTGTATATTTTAAATGTTTTCATTAACCTTGAGGTCAGGAATCTTATTCAAAACTAAAAAAAATCAATCTACATCAATCTGAAAAGACTTTTTAAATATTTAAAATGAATATAATAATAAAATATTATTCAAGACAAGCTGTCAGTCAGGGAATAATTGCCCTATGTCTACCTATAAGTGTGGGTGTGCACAGACACATGAACATTCAGACACATGCACATTTAATTGGTCTATTTGGGCTTTGGAGACAGCATTGTTACATTGTTTAACCCTGTTGGTTGTCAACTTCCCATTGTGTGAAACATAACACTGTTTATAAGCTGTTCTGCATCCATTACTGTCAAAACACACTGTGCAGCTCAATATATGTGCAGCTCAGTTAGTATATGCCCTGGTTTAACATATCAACACATGAACAGTCTGCCTGTATGTCAAAACATTGTCAGCAAGAGATTTGTGGAGATTTGACCTCATGGACCGTGCTAACCCATGATATGACCTGACATGACACATTTTATGTCTTTTTGGAATTAGTAGTAAGCGCCAAGCATTTACATTTAGCTTTTATCCAAAGTGACTTACAATTTAAACATTTGTGAAGCGCTGAATAGATCTCACAACCAGCAAGACACCGTATGGTTACAGATTGGGGACAATAATTTTCATCTTTGCAGACAGCACGGCCTACCAGTCCTTCCTGTTCCTCCTGCCTATCCCCCACCCTCAACTCCAACCGTCTCCCTCGTCCAAGGAAAACACGGGATACTAAACCCAAAATGAGGAAACTCAAATACCACCAGTACATTCCTCCAGACCAGAGAGGAGGGTCTGGGACTGGGGGTACACATATGACTATTAACTACAGTACATCCACGCTGAGCTGTGCTTTCTTGTGTTGACTGCAGTCTGATGGTTGATGCTAATCGTTGACCGTATCTCCTCACTGCTTCCCATAGGGGGCGGGGCCAAGAATAAGTGCCCGGCCTCCGGACAGCCTCTTGACCCGGCCTATTCCCGCCTGCTGAAGCAGCAGCAGGTCTTCCTCAAGCTGCAAATCCTCCAAAGCCAGCAACAGCAACAACAACAACAACAACAACAACAACAACAACAACAACAACAACTACAGCAGCAGCAGAAAGAACAAGTCACAGTTTCACCCAGGTACATTACATGTTCATTACACTGTTATAATCCTGATATGGTCACCCAGTGTTATTTACTGTAACTTAGGTTCATAAGCCAAGCTTTGGTAATGAAACGGGGGAACATGGGTTTCTAAACACTGGTTTCATTCGAACAAGAAGCCTTATTGGTTAATGACGAGAGGTGCACAAGACATAAACAATTACCAAGGTATGGTAATGACCACACCAAAGCAAGAAATGCAAAATCCCTTTGTAACATACATTTTGCTAGGCCAGGTGTGGACATGTGGAGGAGATATTGTCTACCACCCACACAAAACAGAAATGTAAAAAAAACACATACTGTCCCTTGAAAAATGTCGAGAATGATATAATATAGCCACAGTTGTGTGGGCCTCAATTAGATGTGTTCCTATTAGATGTAGGATATAATGGTGTTCATTAGCTGCTTTTCCTGTAGAGAGTCCAACCCAACGGCAAAGCTCTCTGGAGCTGTGTCCCAGAATGCCCAGTCTGTCCCTGCCACTGCAAGCCACACCCCTGTGGACTCAAGTCCCGCCCACAAACCTGAGCTTCTCCCTGCTAACCTTGTTGACCTAACGGTAAGAAAAGCTGCCATGATAGAATGACAGAAAGTATTTTATTTTATAATAAAAAGACTATTTACTTTATAGCTATAGATTAGTCTAGGACGGTCAGTTGTACTGAGGAAAATCAACATGGCCGCCGCTCTACCCTATCTCAGGTGTCAGAGTTGCGTCAGCAGTTGCGTAAGCGGGGCCTCCCTGTCTCTGGAACCAAGCCCGCCCTGTTGCAGCGGTTACGCCCATTCCAGTTGCCTCACTCCTGCCTCACCCCCGCCCCCCTCAGCCAGCTGGGCACCGCCCTGGACTCCCTCACCGCCTCCCTCATGCCTCCCCTCAACCAAAGCCCAGGCTTGAGCCCCAGCTCTGGGCCCGACTCCCCTTGCGGCAGCCTGCCCGGAGGTGCTGCTAATGGCGCTGTCGTTGGCGCCCATAATGGGCCCTCAAACGGAGCCCCCCATGCGGCCCTGTGCAGCGATCCAAGCGTCTTCTCCAGTGTAGTGTCGGTCAGCGTGCCCAGCGAGACTTGTGCTCTGGCCACCGCCATCTTCCTGGCCCCTGGCTGCACCCCCTCAGGCAGTCCAAGCCCCAGTCTCCCCTTGTCCTCATCCTCCTCCTCCTCGTCCTCCCCCGGGTCCCTCTGGTGTCCAGGGCAGGAGCAGCAGGAGCAGCAGGAGCTTGGCGTGGAGCTACAGATGAGGGAGAGGATACGGAGCAGGCATAGGAGGCGCTCCTCCAACACGTTCGCGGTGAGACGGACGGAACGTGAAGTGAATTTTATGTTGAATAATGCACAGCTACTTGCTATAACGGTGACCCCTCCTCCATCTTGTCTCACCTGCCAGCCTTTCCTGCACCCGGAGGCAGTCTGCCCCAGTGAGAAACCAGTGGCGGATGTGCAGAACGATATTCTGTTTACCCAGGTAGAGCATTCTACATCATTTACGCAGAATTGGCGTTCAGCTTCCCGTTAATGTGATCCTTAGTTTAGGATGCATATATACATTATGGTTACATTATGTGTTCCTGTAGCTCTGCCCCCGGTGGGCAGATAGCACACAGCACTTATACACCTATCTAATTTGCCTTCAGATCTTCTGCTGCCAGCCCTGCGATGTGACCGGCCAGGACTTTGAGCTGCCAGTGCAGATTACAGCAAGCCCAGCTCAGACATCTCCAGGTGTTCGCAGCTTGGAAGAGGAACTGCAGGAGGCCATCCAGAAAGTGCAGGTTAGATTTGTACAGAAGATAACGTCACGCAGCAGAACCTCACCAGAAAACACATAGCGTCTTCCGGCTGTTGAGTTGAATGGGAACAACGCCGACAAAGTGTTTCTCCTTCTTTTGTGTCTCTGTCTTAGATGGACCCAAGCCAGTCCATAGATGACATTCTGGATGAATCTGTAATCTGTGTGGGTGAGTGGCATGGGAAACACAGCTTTCAGCTGTCTTGTCTGTGTTCCTTATGTCTGTCTCTCCTTCCTCCTGCTCTCCCCCAAGACACTGTCGCTCCTGCTGCTCTCAAATCCCCTCAGCTGTCTGCCTCTCCTCCTCCTCCTCCCTTGTCCCCCCGTGCGGACCACTCCCGGGCCTGCCAGGACCATCATCATCATCATCATCATCATCATCATCCTAAGGATGACAACTTCCTGTCTTCGCCCCTCTGCTCCTCCCTCCTGCTAGAGCTCCCGCCGTCTCCTCGCGCGACAGCTGCCGACGCGCCGCCCGCTCCTCCTCCTCCTCCTCCTCCCCCCCCGCCTCCTCCCCTCTGCACCTCCCCGCCGGTGTTCTTCGGGAGCTCGCGCAAGCGGCGAGCCCCCGCCGCCTTCGACGCCGGCGATTGGCTGGAGATGCTGACGTCGGGATTCCGGCCGCTCACCCCGCCCGCGGCCCCGTTTGTGGAGGCAGACATTAGTCTGGATTCAGATCTGAATGTGAACAGAGTGTTGGATCTGATGGTAGAGCAGTGGTGAGGGTCTGCAGCTCCTGCCTGTTGTTGTGTGAGCGGAGTGAGTGTTTCGGGTTGTTTGTTGACATATACAGGGGTGACATATACAGTATGCATCCCAATGAGGGCACAAGGTTGTCGATAGAGGCTTTGTCCATTGCCAGTCCATCCTTTATTTCATCCATCCAATTGTTCATCCATCCATCTGTCCATCCGAGACTGTCTATCATTCAGGTCTGGCTCCACGCAACGCCGGGAGCCAGACTCATTGCAGCCATCAGATCAAACATAACCTTGATGGAGCAGCTACAGTAGAACACACACACACACACACACACACACACACACACACACACACAAGCACACAGATGTGCGCACAAACGTGCACACACACAGGCACACATTATTCGCCTGTTAAAAATGACTTGGGCTGAGCTACAAACGACAAACAATGCAATTGGAGGCTGACACACTCACAATATTTGCGGGGAAAAACAAAAGGAAACCTGGTTCTATAATAATTTAAACATGCTTCCTGGCTGTGCTGGAAGATATTTATTGTTTGGCTTCTGACTTATCTCCAGGACCCGCTGTTGGTTTGGGTTTGGTATGGCCCCTGGTGTTGACTCAAGTCATTGAGCGTTAGCCATTCATAAAGCCCAACTACAGTGTGCCAGAGCCTTTTGGAGCTCATGTGTGTCTTCAGAACTTAACCCTCGCAGCAGAGACGCAGTCAGCAGGCACAGGCAGAAAGCTGGCAGAGACGTCAAAACATGCTGTGTGTGTCTGTGTGTGTGTGTGTGTGTTATACAGTATGTTTAACTGTGCCCCTTAGCACACAAGGCTTTTGTTTGTATTTGTAACACATATAAAAAATGACCCCATTGTATATGTATTTGCTTTGTTGCCAAATGCACTTGTAGCATTTGTGTACGTACAATACGTGTCTGTTTGTGGGCTTGGTGAGTGTGGCTAATCTGTTATAGAGTACAATTAGGTGAGTGAGAGAGACAGTGGCTCAGAGTATCTCACATATTTCACATTTCAGAACTAGGCTTATTGTGGCCCCTGTGCCAGCAGTCAGTACCTGTAATGTAGTTGTCCGGTGTAAACATCCGTACAACCTGACTACTTTGTTCAACTCGCTGTTCTCCAAGAGAGCAATCAGGCAAACTCCCTAAAATAGTCCATACATATGTACCAATCAGATCAGTGAGAGTTTCCTCATCAAGAACAGGTGGTCAGTTTGTTCCTTGATTAGCCTCCAACTGTGTGTCCCAATGCTTAATGTTTACCCAGGTACTAGCAATGCTGAATATTCTGCCCCATTACATCTAATGCCAAGGTCACACCTGTCCTGCTAGTGTTAATTAATGCCATGCATGTATTATCGTCTTGCTTTTTGTGAGTAAATAACACGTGGCAACATTTGTTTTTATCACAAATGCATATATAGACGTTAGGTGATACAGTTTGCCCTGCCTGAAACCTCAAATGACAAGGGCTACGTTTGTCAGCAGTGAGAGGATCTACATAAATCCACCTCCTCAGTTAGAATGATATTGGTTTTACTTTCTGTTGTTGATACAGCATGACACAATGTTGTATTGAGTGGGGGAGTATCCAATGTTTCAGTCAGCTATATATCGGTATGTTGTGTACAATGTACTCCTTCAATTGCAATTATTGTAACAGTCTGCAATATGACACGCATTTATCACAGGTTAGCTGCCATTAACCTTTACTCTACCAGATTAATGTTATTTAGATCCAATGCCTCATTTACATAACACTAATTGCCTACATGACCTGTCAATCTTTTCTGAGAGCTCTCATTAAAAATTGTTCTTAGCATGAGGTACAGTCTGTGTTAGTAACCCGCTCGTCTGATATCAACACCCTTTAAGACCATTATACTGTATATTTAAAACTGTGATAATCTTTTGTCTTCCATTGAGTCTGCAGTATTGCTGCTCTAGATATGCTTAATGTTAAGGGCACAGTCATTGTCCACTCAAACGTCATAGTATTTTTATGTTGTTTTGTATATTTCCTTGCTGTCTTGTACTAGTACCTTCCCTTGGTAATATGCCCCTGTCTTGCCAAACAAGAAAATTGAAAATTATTGGAAAGGAACAGCTGCTATAGGCTTACATGTCGATTTACTGTATGTTGAATCATCTTATGTGTAGTTTTCTGTGGACAGGCTGAAAAATCTAGTAGAATGTGTACGAAGTGCTATGATAATCCTAGTGATCAATACACATTGATAGCTTCTGCACACAAACAGATTGGCAGGAGAGTAAGATGCTACCTCCTGCGGCTTCCAGTGCTTCTGTGCTTACACTATTGGTTTTGTAATAACTTAATTCCTTATCTATGTGCTAACATCGGTGCAGCGTCTCTAGTTCAGGACCTGCACAGCCCCGGAGTATACTGGAACTTAGATTTTTACCTCGTCCAGATGAAAAATCTGTTCCGAGTTTGACTGCAATTTATTTGGGTCTCTCTCTAGTGGTTAGGACAGTAAACTGTCAACTTGTTAACACCAGGGTCCTATTGATTGAACTACAACGCCACTTTTTCTGTTCTAAATATCATTACAGGTGTTAAAACAGATCTAATGTTTGTATTATCTATAACTTATTCATGCAAGAAGATACCAATTCCTGTTAAAATGTTAAAACGACAACAAAAATTAAAGTCTTAATAGATTTTCCACATGCTTGATAGTTGTTTCCTTTATCCCGGTTAAGTAAGCAGCCAAGGGCTTTATGTAATGGCCTACAGAGGGAATTAATACGCCAATTGCATTGTGAGTTTAACTGTAACTGATCACTTGGACATGTCACAAAAACTGTCTCAAATGATCTTCTAATCAGCTAATCAAATATGTATGGTCACAGATTATATTATTCATTCATTTATACTAAGTACTGCTTAAATATCCATGAAACATTTATAACCTTCTCGTTCCTTGATTGTTTACCTCAGTGAAAAATTGAGCCACACTATCAGAACGCCACATTAGAAATATCAGTACAAAATCAGTAATGACTGTGGCTGAAGAAATACAGAGCCACGGTTTATGCAAATGCAGCTCTCTGAGTAATCAGGGAGCGTTACTTTAGGTACGTCTACTGATTACGGCGGTACTTTTCTTCTTGCCTGGATGCTGCAGTCAGTGCATGATTCAGAATTTCTGCAGGTGCCTCTATTAATGTAAGTTTCTAATGGGAGAGATGGATCTTAAAATACATATGACACTACATACTGTGTTTTATATGCGAGTCTGATGTTTACATATTCCACCTTGATGTCTTGCAAGTGAACTCAAGTGACCTTCTAGCGTACACACATATCTATAGAGATTCTTTCTAATTTACACTTAATGGATGGGCCACATCCTTTCATCTTGGGCGGGTTAGACACAGCTATGCTACAGCTGTGCCATGTACATGAAAGTGTTGTGATTAATCAACTGGTTGATCGTGGATGCGCTCCGCTTGTCTCCGTTCCCATTCCCAGGCCAATCGAAGGCTGCAGACATGTCTTCACTTCAGACATGCTTACAGGCAAACATGACGGCATCTCCCGGTACTAAAGCATAGAGAGAGAGAATACGATCGTCTGTTATCTACCCACCCCCCACGCCCACCCCCACCACCACCCTAACTGCTTCTTGCATGATTTCACAAGAATTAATGTTAAAAAATAAAAAGAGAAAGGTGTGTTTCTTATGTAAAGCAGCTCACACTGTCTAGATGCTGCATGCAAAATATCTTGTGTATGAACCTCCCCCTCCTCCCCCTTTCTTTTGGTGGTGATGAGAGTGTGTGTGTGTGTGTGTGTGTGTGTGTGTGTGCTTGTAGGCTTTGATCACTAGCAGAAGGTCGGTATAGCTCCATTTCTGTGGCACTCCATAGGGAGAGGCACAACCCACGGGAGAAGAATTGGGGGTGGGGTCGGGGGGGGGGGGGGGGGGGGGTATTAATTTCTCTGCAGCTAGTGTACTGTGTACTGTATCTCAGTTAGTCAGCAGTCAGCATTAATCACATTTACCACATGGGATGGAGAACCAGCATTTGAACCACATTAACAAGTGCTACCAGGATTTACTGTAGCCATTCACATCGGTTTACTATGTACGGACGACAATAATTAGTCAATACTGTATGAAGCACTTGAGATCTAGGCCTTGCATAAAATATATAATGCAGCCCACCCTGTCATACAAATGTATGTATGTTTGTATGACAGGGTGGGCTGCATTATATAGGAAGGGCAGAATTAAACTCTTAGAGATTCTCTGTCAAATTATGGCACAGACCAGACAATTCCTTTGTTCTTTAATGGTTGGGTTACGGCCTGACTCCATCAGTGACCTGACCGTTGAAGTCCCCTCTATGATCGATTTCTGCAAAACAAGCATTCACAACATCCATTTTTATTACGTGCAGTTTTGGGTGCCCTCGTTTCATTAGGGCTTGAACTCGGCACTATTGAAACATTTGCAATTATGAATCGCTCACAGATTAATTAAGCAGCTGTTCTAGGCCAGCATGTAAATTGTGGCATGTTGAATTGTAAACTATCTTGTCTGCCTGGAAAATGTCTGTCAGAGGAATATGCTGACATTCACACACTATTAACATCTATGAGTAATGCATGGACACATACAACAGGCTATACCGTAGCTATACGTTTAACTTGAAATTGTTCTGCGAGCCAATAATTGATTCTCCTGTATATAAATTAAATGTAAATTATTCTGAGCCAATAATTGATTCTCCTGTATATAAATGTTGGCTGGCTAATTTACTGTGGCTATAGGCGAGTCAATGTAACCAATGTCTGGCCCCTTGAGGACATTAGTTAGTTAGAAGGAATGTTGTGTCAACCATCTGATTTAAAGATGAGTTTAATGATGTGTGTTTAAAAAAATTACAAAATTAATTATTTTCTAACATTTGGCTGCATGTTAGCTGCTGTTAAGGAATGGGTGTACAATTATTTTGAGCACCGCACAAAGTGTGTTTCTGTGGTAATATTTTGCCAAAGGGACATATAAGGATTTTTTTTTTATGCGTCAGGGCACAGTTTCATCTTGTGAAGGAGGAGGGACACCCTGAAACTGAATGAGATAGCCTGGGTCTGTCTGAAACTACAGGGCTGTTTCCCAGCTCATGCAACACATCAAACTGCACCACTGGTTAAGTATAAGCTGATCACAGCCTCTAGTCTTTGTTTAAATGTGGCTGTGAAGAAAAAGCTAATTGGACTAATTAGTACCAAAAACAGTTCCAGTGAGCTCTCTCTTTGTGCCACGCATGTTAAGCTTCTTTCAGAAGACAAAAGAGGTGGATAGAAAACTGTGTCTTCCCAAACCTACCAAAATCGATCCTGTACCATATTCCATTGTGGGGCTTTGCAGTCTTGAAGTCTGTTTTCAAAATCATAACAGTATTCTGAAAATACTGTTATGATTTTGAAAACAGACTTTATTCAGAGTATCTCTGACCTTGACATTTGCCACTTGACTATTCTGTGAGAGGAGAAGAGAGTTCATAAAGATTAGCATTGTGACAATAGCATGCATGTTGAAATATGCAAGATTTCACTGACCGATATTATTATTATTATTATTGTTATTATTATTATTATGGTATAATTGCATAAATGCATAGTGTGCAAATTCAGTCCTCAAAACTGCTCAACACCGAGCCTTGTTTAAATTAAATGCACTGTCAAGTTTATCCCTGAAGCTTTCTGTAGAATGTTTGTTCAGAGGTTTATTTTAGATACATTAATTAGATCATTTCTATGAAATAGGCAGGGTTGGGAGGTAACTGATGACAAAAACACTGTAAATGCAATCCCTTACATTAATGTACCAGTACTACAATACTGTAATCAAATTACTAGTATTTTTTTAAAATTTAGATGATTACTAAGAAAAATTGCAACTGCACCCCAGCTCTGAGCCTCCACTCACTACACAACTTTGAAAAATGCATTAAGGAGCTGAGTGAGGGGAGGGGAGGGGCTGAGAGGGGGACCCCATTAACATGAACTTTATTTGAATTTGTATGAGCAGACGGAATGTACTGTTGTAAATTAGCCAGGTCCTGGGTTGATTTGTAATAACTATGAAGTGCAGATCCATTTTCAACCCATAAAATATAGATTTTTATAAAAACAGGAATGTTGTCAATATTAACACCAGCATTGATCTTATCAGTGTCTCATCACAGATCAATCATATTACTTATTTTACAGCTCAAATAACACATTTTAGGGTGCATTTACACTTTAAACAGCTATCGTTAAAAAGCTCTCTCTCTCTAACTCACACACACAGCAGCACATCAGTACCGATCAGTACCCTACGTTACTAGGCAAGACAGTGCAGTCTGTCGTTCTCCTGCGTTTAGCCTAAACGAGCCAATTTTATTTACAATAATTATTTTATTCAGCCCCACTATTAAATTGAAGATAAAAACGCCACTGCGTACACTCCTGCATTAACACACACCTACACGCGCGCGCACACGCACACACACACACACGCAGAAGTACACACACTCCTGCATTAACACACACATACATACACACACAGAAGTATGTGCACTCCTGCATACACACGCAGGCATGCACAAACTCCCAGCATCTATTTTTCATCATTATATTGCCATCAGCTGGAGGCAAGGCTGGCCTACACAGAGGCTGAGTGAGCCTGTCTGTCATCGACACCAGACGCCAAGCACGAGTCCGTACTGGAAAATTGCACAGAACACCCTCCATTATTAGCATGAGTCCGTACTGGAAAGATGCATTGAACCCCCCCCCCCCATTATTAGCAGGAGTGCATACTGTAAAAGTGTAGCACTAAGCATAACTCCACACTGCCCCTACTGGAAGTGTGTGAAATTGTCTTCTCTAGGGCCCAAATTATTGCTAGCCTGCATATTGCCTGATAATAAAGTTGTGTGGAATTGTTCAGGACCCAGTTGTTAGACCACATTTTGCCTGCTAATGAAGCCATTCAGTTTCTGAAGATATAATAATAATAAAAAAAGTTGTACTTTGTGGGGAGACATTTCAACAGACAAGTTTCATCAACAGCAAAATATATTGACTGATATTAACATACCTACAGCAAAGCATTAGTAATGTGTTAAAATGATTTAGCTTGTGTTGCTATATGCTAGCTATATAATATTTGGGATATTATCTTCGGCACTTGGCCTTCATCCTCGTACCTACGACTGAATCACAGTCGTGCGGATATTCAGTATGATCCTCTCGTTTGTTATTGCTTAAATATATAATAAAAACATGCATTCTTAGACAGTTCAGTTTCATGTATATGTAATAGGGTCAAACCAGCGCATTACTTTTCATTTACCTTTTGCTCTATGGTTGGGTGTCTTGAGATAGTGGAGT